>JBAKBP010005687.1:0-119031 GCA_037953745.1 Lithodes maja | reverse complement strand
GTACTAGCAACCAAAACATGTCCCTAGCAACGACATGGGGACATCTCGGACCAGAGCAGTGACACTTAAACATCCAACACATGAGCTCCTCCCCACACCAAACATACGTCGCGCAGATCTCCCACGCAGTCCTAGCAACCAAAACAAGTCCCTAGCAACGACAGGGGAACATCTCGGACCAGAGCAGTGACACTTAAACAACCAACACTTAAGCTCCTCCCCACACCACACATGCATCGCGCAGATCTCCCACGCAGTCCAATCACCCAAAACATGTCCCTAGCAACGACATGGGTACATCTCAGAAAAGAGCAGTGACACTTAAACAACCACCATATAAGCTCCACCCCACACCACACATACATCGCGCAGATCTCCCGCGCAGTCCTAGCAACCAAAATATATACCTTGCATCGACATGGAGACATCTCAGACCAGATCGTTGACAATTTAACAACCACCACATAAGCTCCTCCCCACACCACACATACATCGCGCAGATCTCCCACGCAGTCCTAGCAACCAAAACATGTCCCTAGCAACGACATGGGGACATCTCGGCCCAGAGCGGTGACACTTATAACCCCCTCAGACTGAAATAGTTAACTTACTGACGAGGAGGCGGACCGCCCGGTATTTTCCCCACAACATTCAAAATCACACTGAGGGACCGTTAGGAGTCTGAGAAATTTGGGGTTGCCATCAATCGACAAATTCTGATCTAACTTACCTAACTTACTGGGGCCTAAATGACGCTAGAGCGTCATATAACATATTAGAGAGATATTAAGATAGGTTTATATGACACGATCGCGTCATATGCGTAGTTGGGCAGAACCGCCATATGACGCCATCGCGTCATATGAGTTGGAGGGGGTTTAACACCCAACACATAAGCTCCTCCCCACACCACACATACATCACGCAGATCTCCCACGCAGTCCTAGCAACCAAAACGTGTCCCTAGCAACGACATGGGGCCATCTCAGACCAGAGCAGTGACACTTAGACAACCAACACATAAGCTCCTCCCCACACCACACATACATCGCGCAGATCTCCCACGCAGTCCTAGCAACAAAAACATGTCCCTAGCAACGACATGTGCACATCTCGGACCAGAGCACTGACAATTAAACAGCCAACACATAAGCTCTTCCCCACACCACACATACATCGCGCAGATCTCCCACGCATTCCTAGCAACCAAAATATGTCCCTAGCAACGGCATGGGGACATCTCAAACCAGAGCAGTGACACTTAACCCGGGAGCTGCGGGAAGACTCTTAAGAGTTCCCCCGGCGGACTGCGGGAAGACTCTCTGGAGTAAGTAAAATTAAAAATCAACTTTTGACATAAAAAAAAAAAAAAAAAAAAAACAATGTTTTTTTTATTTTATTTTTTTTATTTGTCCCCTGGGCCATGCAAAATCTCAGTCCTCTACCTCCCCTCCTTCCCCACTTTCCTCCTATCCCTCAGTTATCACCTATCTATCTATCTATCTATTGCCTGACGCCGTGATCCCCGAAGGGGTGGCCACGAACGAACCGCCCCCATGCACCTCTGTCCCCAGTCAGTCGACGCCCCTCCCCCCAACCAGCACCGCCTTCATTCATGTAGTTCCTCACTCCATCCTTCCACCTCATATTCGGTCTACCTCTCCCCCTCTGTCCCTCCACCTCGCTCTCGTACACCCTCTTAGTCATTCTCTCGCTTTCCATACGTTCCATATGGCCGAACCATCTCAAGTTGTTCCTTTTCACACTTTCCAACACATCTACCTCCACACCACACCTCCTTCTTACTTCCTCATTAGTCTGTCTATCCCTCCATGTAATTCCGCACGCACTCCTTAAGTAACTCATTTCCACTGCTCTCACTCTTGGTCTGAGTCTCTCAACCAACGTCCATGCTTCGCTTCCGTAAGTCAGTGTCGGGATTACCACACTGTCATGCAAGGACTTCTTCACTTCCATACTGACCACCCTATTTCTTGTTACTGCTTTCAGCGTTCCTACAACCCTCTTCCCCTGTTGTACCCTCTCCCGCACCTCTTCATCCATAGTCCCATCTTTACTCAACACACTGCCCAGATACTTAAAAGAGTTGACGATCTCCATAGCCTGACCGTTCAGCTTCACCTCACACTCTGTGACTTCACCCCTTTCGAAGACCATAACCTTGCTCTTCCCCGTATTTACCTTCAAATTCCGTTTTTCGCACACTGTTCCAAACTCATTTACCAGACCCTGCAACTCCCATTCATTATCACTCATCAGAACTGTATCATCCGCAAACAGCAGTATAGGTAGCTTCCACTCAATTCCCTCCCTTTTCAGCGATACACCAACATCCACTGCTCTTGATAGTATTTCTTTCATAACTCCATCCATATATACAGTAAACAACCACGGGGACATCACACACCCCTGTTTCAAACCAACATTCAGGTCAAAGAACTCGCTCTGCTCACTCTCCACACGTACTGCCGCCTTTGCACCCTCATACATGCTCTTCACTGCTTTCAGCAACTTGCCCTCTACTCCGTATATTCTAAGTACTTTCCACAAACCTTCTCTATCCACTCTGTCATAGGCCTTCTCCAAGTCCATAAAGGCAACATACACCTTTTGTTTCTTCTCCAGATACTTCTCCACAACACAATTCAGGGTAAAAATCTGATCTACACATCCTCTTCCCTTCCTAAAGCCTCCCTGCTCGTCGCCTATCCATTTCTCCGTTCTCACTCTCACTCTCTCAATCACTACCCTACTGTATACCTTCCCTACTACGCTTAGAAGAC
Source organism: Lithodes maja (assembly GCA_037953745.1). Classification (NCBI taxonomy): domain Eukaryota; kingdom Metazoa; phylum Arthropoda; class Malacostraca; order Decapoda; family Lithodidae; genus Lithodes; species Lithodes maja. The sequence continues at coordinate 116,227 of JBAKBP010005687.1, read as the reverse complement.
ATATTCCTCGGTGGTTACCACACACTCCTCTTTCCCCTTTGCCCTTATATAGGGGGACTATTATGCCAGTCTTCCAGTCATCGGGTGCACTCCCCTTCTCCCATGCTAGTTTGCACATTTTCCATACCCATTCTATCACTATCTCACCACCATACCTCAACATTTCCCCACACACTCCATCTGTTCCTGGTGCTTTCCCCAACTTCACTCTTTTCATGGCTTCCCACACTTCTGACCTCCTGATCCCCACCTCCTCCTCCACTACTTCTCTTCTTCTCCCTCCCATACCATATCCAGCTATGTTTGCTGGCTCTTCATTCCTTTCATTTAGCAACTCACTGAAGTACTCCCTCCATCTTTCGACTCTCTCTTGCTTCTCGGCTAGCATTCTCCCATTCTTATCTTTCACACCCTTACTGTTTCCCTTGCTACCTTCCCTAACTTTCTTGACTTCTTTCCAGAACAGTTTCTTACTCTCCCTCCATTTTACACTCAGATTCCTTCCAAATTCCTCATCTACTCTTCTCTTACTTTCCTTCACTACTCTCTTCACCACCCTCTTACTCTCCACGTACCTCGCTCGTTTCTGTCTCTCGGAATCTTCATTCCCTCTACTACCCAACCACTCTCTGTATGCTTTCTTCTTTTCTTCCACAGCTATTCTCACCTCTTCTGTCCACCATGCTGTACCTTTCACTCCCCTCCCTCTTCTCCTCACTCCACACACCTCCTCACATGCTGCACAGATCTCATCCTTAAACACCTTGCTCATCTCCTCCACTTCCTCCATAACTTCCAGGTCGAACCCACCTAGTCGTCTTTCCACTGCTCTCCTGTACTCCTCCCTGACTTCCTCCTCCTGCAACCTCTCCACCCTCCTCACCATTCCACCCTCCTCTCGCCTCCCTCCCGCTCTCCTCACCCACTTCTTTTGTATCCTAACCTTAGCTACCACTACATAATGATCAGACAGACCCCCTCCAATACCCCTATACACCCTAGCATCCATCACAGATTTCTTCATTCGTTCATCCACACAGGTTAATACCTTTATAATCAACCCATAATAGGCGCATATGGATAATTATTAATGCTATTAATGGTACAATGAATATTTTAGTGACGAAAAACCTCAAATACGTCAGCACAGGGGGAGGTTTTCAATTACCCCCGTGCGCACTTCAGAGGTTAAACAACCACCTATTTTCCCTATTATTCCCTTATTCTGAGGTATATTTTCGTGCTAACATTAGCGAGTTGCAAGCAGGGTGTTGTCATCACTGATGGCCATCGAGTGCAAGAGAGAGTATCGATCGACTGCGTCGCAGTGGCCTTGGGGAAAATTGGCGGAAAGGTAGCTTGCCTCACCCATACATTATACAACTCGCGGGCTATATCTCCGATTTTGACCATCCAAACGCTGTTTTCACTCGTTTTATTGTTGTTTCAGGTTAATACCTTTATAATCAACCCATAATAGGCGCATATGGATAATTATTAATGCTATTAATGGTACAATGAATATTTTAGTGACGAAAAACCTCAAATACGTCAGCACAGGGGGAGGTTTTCAATTACCCCCGTGCGCACTTCAGAGGTTAAACAACCAACACATAAGCTCCTCCCCACAACACACATACATCGTCCAGATCTCCCACGGAGTCCTAGCAACCAAAACATGTCCCTAGCAATGACATGGGGACATCTCGGACCAGATCAGTGATACTTAAACAACCAACACACAAGCTCCTCCCCACACCACACATTCATCGTGCAGATCTCCCACACAGTCCTAACAACCAAAATATGTCCCTAGCAACGACATGGGGACATCTCGGACTACATCGATGACAATTAAACAACCAACACTTAAGCTCCTCCCCACACCAAACATACATCGTGCAGATCTCCCACGCAGTCCGAGCAACCAAAACATGTCCCTAGCAATGACAAGTGGACATCTCGGACCAGAGCAGTGACACTTAAACAGCTGTTACGGCTGGATCGGCAATACATATTCGGGATTCTTGATCGTAGGACAGAAATGGCTTATGTGACAACGACACGCTCGATTCCAGTCCCAAATACTATATGCTCCAGACAACAAAAGCACCAACGCCCTACAGAGTTATCGTCTACGGTAACGAGGTACCTTAACTCGGCGAAAGTGTACAACAGGGGTAGGCTATGAGGCTAAACTCCCTCAGACATTTATAGGTTACGTTATTACTAAAGAAATGCAATACTCAAGAAACTACGTTAATATTAAGCCTCTAATAATGTAGAATAGAAGCAGGCTAAAGGTATGACAGTGAAAATGCTAAATGACAAATGTACACGCCTACTTGAAAGCGCGTGCACTAGAATAACTGTCCCCTACTAACATGCACTAGCATGTAGCATACAAGATGTTCATGATCCAGTAGATACCTAATAATACACATGGAAGGAACATAAATAGTAGTCACTTATTATAATAATGAATCTATACTTGGAATAACTAAAAGGTTGCAGGCAACAGTACTGCGCCGGTAGCCTACTACCGCATAGGCTACTTCGCTTCTCTCACTCTGTCTCCCCTCTGAGTCCGTATGCGCCCTACGCAACAGAACTCCGGACACAGCAGCAAAACGACAGTGCAGTTAATTGATACATGAAAGTATTAATAGTGTTGTCTTGTGTGTGAGTAATGTGTATTGTAAAGTGTTACATACATAAACTTAAAGAGAGCTGCAATGCATAGTAAAATAAAGATATAACCCACTCATCATCCCCATGTGTTCTAGCTAGCAGGCCAAGTCACAGGAACAACGAGTCCCAGCACCGAAAGCGAGAACCCAGGAAAAGACTGCAGAGAACACAAGGACAGATAAATTACGTTACTCTACTATACCGGCACTACGAGCGAGCTGTAGTCTCTGGTACTACACTCGCTCCTGGCTCGGTAGGCAAATCAAGGCTAAGTCCTCGCCCCTCTACAGACAACTCCTGGGCATGGTCGGGCTCTTACACATGGCACTAGTCTAGTCACAAATTGGATGATGAGCTGGGCATATAACTCGTGAACATGTAGAACGTTCACCAACTATCCTCATCAAGAAGATCGCTGTTCACATTAACCCCTTAAATCTAATACATGTAAATATATGCTTGTCCTAAGAGTAATACGAGAGGTGAGTGCTGAAACTCCTTTAGGACCTCAAGGGAAGGTTATGCATTTAAATAGAGAGAAGAATGAAATGAGAGTAATGTCGTCAGAGAGAAAGAGTGCAACCGTGAGAAGTTGGGAGAGAGGGCAAGGGATGTTAGAATCTCAAAGGTTCTAGGCAACCTAATCATGGAACACACAGCGAGCCTCCAGGCAATGTGCAGTACGACAACATGGGCAGCCCAGGCAGCATAGGCAGGCGGCAATGGACTACCAACCCTGTCGCGCCTAGCTATAAGCGCAAGGCTGCCAACCGGTCCATACGTCTGGCAACCACCCCCCCGGCAGCGTGGCGCATTGCTACCCTCTCGCTCTGAAGCCCAACTCACTCTCTCTCTCTGAACTCCCATTGTCTTATCTATCAACTTCTCTATTGATACTACATATTAAATGGAAGGTCTCGACATGGCTTAAAACAAAACCCACCACTGGTTAGCACATGACGAGACCTTTGCAGAGATACAAAGAACATAGTTATACGTTGTCACACTCAATATAGGCAGCCAGCACGGTACAGCGGTACAGAGGTACCGCACAGTGGCGGTACAGTGGAGTACCAAGGAGTACAATCAGGTTGCGTTGCCACACACTGGGTGCGTCACAGCCCCCCCAAGATTTTAGATAATCGACCTTAGAAGCATTATCAAAATCTGACAGGCAACCAACCGACCTGCTACCCTTAGCTGCCACTAATTGCAAAAGGTGCACAACAACTGAAGTGTGAATTATACATAAAACACAATATCGCATGCATCATGCTACAACAATAAAGACTTACAAAACTAAAAAAAAAAAATCTCGTTTATTTTATTGTTTTATAATCTTTTTGGACGGCGTTATGATAGCCTAATTTTACTCCTGCTCAACCCACACACCGTGCACGACTATCCTGGATCATCAACCCTTGATAGACAATCTGCTATCACGTTCTCACTCCCGGCAATATGCTGAATGTTGAGATTATACTCTTGGAGCATTAGGGACCACCTGGTCAACCGCATATTCCGATTGTGAAACTGATTTAGGAATTTCAAGGGATGATGGTCTGTATAAATCGTCACTACCGGGCCGTAGGCTGGAACATAAACTTCGAAATGTTTGAGCGACAAAACGATAGCAAGAAGCTCCTTCTCTATAGTCGAGTAATTCCTTTGTGCCGAATTAAACTTGCGAGAAAAGAAGCTCACTGGGTGTTCCAAGCCCTCGGAATCAGTCTGCAGTAACACTGCCCCGGCACCCACACCGCTGGCATCAGTCGCCAGCTGAAAACTCCTGGAAAAGTCTGGGGCTCTCAAAATCGGATGTGTACACAGCAGGTGCTTGACTAGGTCGAAAGCCCTCTGACACTCCGCAGCCCAACAGAACTTCACTGACTTCGACAGTAGATCAGTTAACGGTGCTAAGACAGTAGAGTATCCCCGGATGAAGCGCCTATAATAGCCTATCATACCTAGGAACCGCATGACCTGGCGCTTAGTGGTGGGCCTGGGAAACATATTGATAGCCTGTATCTTGCTCAGGGGGGGGGGCACACCCGGCCTAACCCGACCACGAAGCCAAGATACTGCACAGTAGCCTTTACAAACTCGCACTTCCTCAGGTTCACCACCAGCCCAGCATCGTGCAACTTCCCAAACAGGGTCTCTAAGTGCCTTAGGTGATTTTCAAAATTGTCATCATACACTATCACGTCATCAAGGTAGACCGTGCAGTTAGGGATTTCGTCACAAATATCGTTCATCAGGTTCTGAAACGTGGCAGGTGCGTTCTTAAGCCCATAAGGCATTACGTTACATTGGTAGGTCTTGCCATCTACCACAAAACCACAAACTTGCTTAGCTCGGTCCGACAGGGGTACTTGCCAGTAGCCTTTTACAAGATCAATTTTAGTAAGGTACTTTGCATTCCCTATCTTGTCCACGCTGTCGTCAACTCGAGGCAAAGGGTAAGGGTTGGTAGTGGTCAAGCCATTTAGCCTACGAAAATCTATGCAGAACCGCACCTTGCCGTCAGGTTTTGGCTGCAACGTGACGGGTGATGTCCACTTCACATAACCTTCAGTGATCATCCCTCTCTCAACCATGTACTTTAACTCCTCCCGTAAAGCTGGCAACTTTACCGGGGGCACACGGTAGGGCACTGACTTGAAGGGCACATTATCACCGACGTCCACATCGTGCGTTACCTGAGTAGTGAGACCTGGGTGTTCGGCGAAAACAGAGGGGTATGACCTGAACAGGCCTAGGACAGCAGCACCCTGGTGCTCAGACAGGTGACTTACAGCTTGCCTAGCCTCTTGTTCAGTATTCCCCGCCCACTGTTCCGCGGAAATGACACAGTCCCAGCTATCCTCCTCAGCAGCATGACTGTCCCCACCTCCTTCTCCACCCTGGCCGCTGCAGGCCAGCACAGGGACAGTGAGAGGCTCTGAGGGGCGTCTCACATACTCTTTCATGAGGTTAACATGACATAACTGATGTTTTTTTCTACGGTCAGGTGTTGCAACGAGATAATCAAGGTCGGACAGTTTCTTAGCCACCACATACGGCCCAATGAACTTGGCAGAAAGGGGGTGTCCAGGCAAAGGTAAAAGCAACATTACCTCCTGACCCACCGAAAACTCCCGAAGCTTCACCTTGGCGTCATACTGGTGCTTCATGACCGCCTGTGCATTAACCAAGTTATTACCTGCCGCTGCCATGCAACCTATAAGTCTCTCCCGGCTCTCAAGGATATATTTAAGTACAGACCCCGGCTTCTCTTCGCCCTCCCAGATCTCTTTCACCATACTTAAAGGTCCTCTCACATTATGGCCAAAGACTAGTTGATTTGGACTGAACCCCAGGCTCTCTCCTGGGACTTCACGTGCAGCGAACAGAACATACGGCAGACCCAAATCCCAATCAGTGTCATGTTCTGCACAGTAACAGCGTAGCATACTCTTCAGGGTCGAGTGCCACCGCTCCAAGACTCCCTGACTCTCGGGATGGCAGGCTGACGACACTACAGAACATATACCGTGCAACTGAAGGGTTTGCTTGAACAATTTGGATGTAAAATTGCTCCCCTGGTCTGACTGCACCTCACGTGGAAATCCATAACGGGAACAGAACAATAATAAGTTTTTAACAACTGCCTTTGCCGAGCCGTTTCTCATGGGGTATGCGTCCGGGTATCTCGTAGCCACATCCATGATTGTCAACAGGAATTTATTGCCACTACTAGTAGGCGGGAAAGGGCCAACCAAATCTACTACAACTTTGCTGAACGGAGGCCCGGTGACAGGTATGGGAAACAAAGGTGCCTTCGGGATTGTCTGGTTAGGCTTCCCCGTTGTCTGGCAGGTCGCACACCCAGCCACCCATGCACAGACATCAGCCTTGACCCCAGGCCACCAGAAAAACCTGCCCAATGCCGCCAATGTTTTTGTTACCCCCAAATGACCCGCCACCGGCACATCATGCGCCAGACACAATAAGGACTCTCTATACTTATTTGGAACAACCACCTGGTCTACTACCCTCGCACCGCCCTCCCACTTCGATTTGGGGTCTAGAAATCTGCGGTACAATATCCTGTTGAGCCTAAAGAAATCTCCCGGCTTCGCATCCCCATCTTCCTCCAACTCAATGGCACCATTGCTATAACGAGCTAGGCTAGCGTCTTGCAGCTGCTGCTCACTAATGTCCCTGGGCGTCAATGCATCAAGATGGTTTTGTAATAAGACATTACCCCGGCTAGTAGGCTCTACTGCCTTAGTGGCTCTCGCTACAGCTCTTGCCTCACGCGAAGTCTTACCCAACTCTGCCTTGTTACACCCCATATCTGGGCCAGAGTCAACTCCCGTGTTTATTATAGGTCCAAGTACCGAATCACCGAGAAGTGCAGCAGAATCAATGTCCCTTTTCCTGCCCTTAGCAACCTTCTCCTGATCCTTCCTCCACTGTCCCCGAGGTTGAGTGCTAGGCTGTGCAGGAGCCGCAGAGCGAGATCGGGTTACCACACAGGCCATCTCATCCTGTTGGCACCTCCCAACCCATTCCCGATTCTCACCATCCACGTCGGCCGCCCTCTCGGCAACGACAAAGGGTGGAGTCCCGGAAGTGGGCACCGCAAAGTCGTTGCCGAGAAGAAGGTCGACGCCCTCAACTGGCAAACACTCAACGATCCCTACATCCAGCTCCCTGCACACCTCTCCCACTCTCAACTCCAACCTCACAAGTGGGTATGACCTCGTAGCATTTATACCCTGCACCACAACAACTCTGGCCGCATTTATCGGTTTCCCTGTGAAGTTCCTCAACAAAGTTTGCGAAGCCCCCGTATCCCTCAGCAAGTCAACCCTCCGTAGTTCACTCCCCCAGCTCACAAACCCGTGCCCCCGATGGCTACAGAAAGTGTCCCGGACAGGTGTCGAGCCTTCCGTACGCTTCTTTACCGCGTGTGCCTCAGCTGCTGACAACCTACCCCGGGCAGTTGCTGCAGCCTTCAGAGACACACCGATACTGTGAACCAATGACACCGGCTTAGCGGGAGTGTTACTAGGGCACTCACGTGAATAATGGCCTAGCTTCTGACATTTGTAACATTTCACATCCCCAATGGGCTTCTTCCCTTGTGCGGGCGAAGAAGGGGCCTGACCTTTAGTAAACGGGAGAGGCTTGTGTTTGTAGGTGTTATTAGGTGCAATGCTTTTAGTGTGGTTATGTGTGTCATAGGATTTGTTATTATCGAAAACTCTGGTGGGTGGGGTATAGCGCCCCTTCTGCCCTGACTCAGCCCTCTGAGCGGCACCGCAACCACGAATCAATGATAATCTGAGGTCTGCCATCTTGGCAGCCTCCTCTACTGTCTTGGGACATTTTTCCTTAATGTTCAGCGTTAGATCGGTTCCAGTACATTTGTAAAACTGTTCCAGATAGAAAAGTTGCTTAATTTCCTCAGCCGACTCTGCGTGCTCGGACCGAAACCAGTTATTACATGCATCTGTTAAGTCCCGTGCGTGCTCCATAAAACTGACGTCGCTCTTCTTATTCACGCCACGGAACTTCAATCTATAAGTTTCGGGTTGCAGTTCGTAGGCCCGGAGCACAGCCTCCTTCACCAGTCCATACACGACACTCTCGTCCAGTGACAGTGCATCGTAGGCTTTCAACCCCTTACCCACTAGACGTGATGAAACTAATGCTGCCCATTTAACCTCCGGCCAGTCATACTCACGACACTTCTTTTCGAAACGAGCAAAAAACTCAGTCACTGCTGTCTCATCAAATGCGGGTATTAACTTAATTAAATGCGAAAGTGAGTCTGTAACCCAGTGCCCACCACCGAGATGACGCCCCGTGGTCTCTACTCTAGACTTCTCGACATCCATTTCAGCCTGGTACCTGGTTGCATCCTGATTGGCTTGGATTCTAGCAACCTCTATGCGTTCTATACTAGCCTGTTGTATCTGAGTCTCCTGCAGCTTAATCCGTTCTATACTAGCCTGTTGACTCTCTTGCAACTTAAGCTTAGCTAGTTCTCGCTGAAATAACATCTCAGGAGACAGGCCTGGGGGGGGAGAGCACAAAATGGGGGATCCACACCGAGACGTGTTTACGGGTAAGCCAGCTTGCCATTGAGAACCCTCCTGCTGCATCGTGCTAAGACTCGCTGGCTGAGGGCCCAGCTCAGGGGTAGAGTGGAATGGAGGCTTGGAGGGAACCCCCCAAGACCCCACTCCACCCACCGCCCCATCGCCATCACCCAACAAACATGCCACCAAATTCTTCTTGGGCCAACTGTCAGGACAGTCCCGCCCCAAAACCGTGGCTAAACAGCGAAGACCGTAACAATCAATAGCCTGCAGGCGCTGTTCGGTCAAAGGTGTCTGCAAAAATGCCCGGGCATCCCTCTCTCCACTTATAACACTCCCCTCCCTAAATATCTGTTGTACTTGCTGGTCACTAGGCTGTACCGTGTTATCCTCCCCCGTAAATGATGAGTCATTAGACATAGTGCTGGTTATACAATTGCTGTTCATAAAAAAAAAGAAGTGCTTATTACTAATTGCAGTCTCGACTCACAAAATGTTAAAGATGCTTGAATGACTCTACTCTAGACACCCCTAACGAAACAATCTGCAAGTCCACCAATACAATAATGACACAATAAAAATTCCTCCAATATGCAAGAAAATTCTAGCCAGCTCTACTAGGTAGCATAGAATAGTTCTCCAAAAAACGTGTGATAGGATACTACTGAATCTTGTGCAAGGTCGCCATTTTGTTACGGCTGGATCGGCAATACATATTCGGGATTCTTGATCGTAGGACAGAAATGGCTTATGTGACAACGACACGCTCGATTCCAGTCCCAAATACTATATGCTCCAGACAACAAAAGCACCAACGCCCTACAGAGTTATCGTCTACGGTAACGAGGTACCTTAACTCGGCGAAAGTGTACAACAGGGGTAGGCTATGAGGCTAAACTCCCTCAGACATTTATAGGTTACGTTATTACTAAAGAAATGCAATACTCAAGAAACTACGTTAATATTAAGCCTCTAATAATGTAGAATAGAAGCAGGCTAAAGGTATGACAGTGAAAATGCTAAATGACAAATGTACACGCCTACTTGAAAGCGCGTGCACTAGAATAACTGTCCCCTACTAACATGCACTAGCATGTAGCATACAAGATGTTCATGATCCAGTAGATACCTAATAATACACATGGAAGGAACATAAATAGTAGTCACTTATTATAATAATGAATCTATACTTGGAATAACTAAAAGGTTGCAGGCAACAGTACTGCGCCGGTAGCCTACTACCGCATAGGCTACTTTGCTTCTCTCACTCTGTCTCCCCTCTGAGTCCGTATGCGCCCTACGCAACAGAACTCCGGACACAGCAGCAAAACGACAGTGCAGTTAATTGATACATGAAAGTATTAATAGTGTTGTCTTGTGTGTGAGTAATGTGTATTGTAAAGTGTTACATACATAAACTTAAAGAGAGCTGCAATGCATAGTAAAATAAAGATATAACCCACTCATCATCCCCATGTGTTCTAGCTAGCAGGCCAAGTCACAGGAACAACGAGTCCCAGCACCGAAAGCGAGAACCCAGGAAAAGACTGCAGAGAACACAAGGACAGATAAATTACGTTACTCTACTATACCGGCACTACGAGCGAGCTGTAGTCTCTGGTACTACACTCGCTCCTGGCTCGGTAGGCAAATCAAGGCTAAGTCCTCGCCCCTCTACAGACAACTCCTGGGCATGGTCGGGCTCTTACACATGGCACTAGTCTAGTCACAAATTGGATGATGAGCTGGGCATATAACTCGTGAACATGTAGAACGTTCACCAACTATCCTCATCAAGAAGATCGCTGTTCACATTAACCCCTTAAATCTAATACATGTAAATATATGCTTGTCCTAAGAGTAATACGAGAGGTGAGTGCTGAAACTCCTTTAGGACCTCAAGGGAAGGTTATGCATTTAAATAGAGAGAAGAATGAAATGAGAGTAATGTCGTCAGAGAGAAAGAGTGCAACCGTGAGAAGTTGGGAGAGAGGGCAAGGGATGTTAGAATCTCAAAGGTTCTAGGCAACCTAATCATGGAACACACAGCGAGCCTCCAGGCAATGTGCAGTACGACAACATGGGCAGCCCAGGCAGCATAGGCAGGCGGCAATGGACTACCAACCCTGTCGCGCCTAGCTATAAGCGCAAGGCTGCCAACCGGTCCATACGTCTGGCAACCACCCCCCCGGCAGCGTGGCGCATTGCTACCCTCTCGCTCTGAAGCCCAACTCACTCTCTCTCTCTGAACTCCCATTGTCTTATCTATCAACTTCTCTATTGATACTACATATTAAATGGAAGGTCTCGACATGGCTTAAAACAAAACCCACCACTGGTTAGCACATGACGAGACCTTTGCAGAGATACAAAAAACATAGTTATACGTTGTCACACTCAATATAGGCAGCCAGCACGGTACAGCGGTACAGAGGTACCGCACAGTGGCGGTACAGTGGAGTACCAAGGAGTACAATCAGGTTGCGTTGCCACGCACTGGGTGCGTCACACAGCCAACACAGAAGCTCTTTCCCACAACATACATACATCGCACAGATCTCCCACGCAGTCCTAACAACCAAAACGTGTCCCTAGCAATGACATGGGGACATCTTGGACCAGAGCAGTGATACTTAAACAACCAACACATAAGCTCCTACCCACACCACACATATATCGCGCAGATCTCCCATGCAGTCCTAGCAACCAAAACATGTCCCTAGGTACGACATGGGGACATCTCGGACCAGAGCAGTGACACTTAAACAACCAACACATAAGTTCCTCCCCACATCACTCATACATCGCACAGATCTCCCACCCAGTCCTAACAACCAAAATATGTCCCTACCAACGACATGGGGACATCTCGGACAAGATCGGTGACAATTAAACAACCACCACATAAGCTCCTCCCCACACCACACATTCATCGCGTAGATCTCCCACGCAATACTAGCAACCAAAACATGTCACTAGCAACGACATGGGGACATCTCGGACCAGAGCGGTGACACCCAAACAACCAACACATTAGCTCCTCCCCACACCACACATACATCGCGCAGATCTCCCATGCAGTCCTAGCAACCAAAACATGTCCCTAGCAACGACATGGGAACATCTCGGACCAGAGCAGTGACACTTACACAACCAACACATAAGCTCGTCCCCTCACAACATATACATTGCACAGATCTCCCACGCAGTCCTAACAACCAAAATATGTCCCTAGCAATGACATGGGGACATCTCGGACAAGATCGGTGACAATTAAACAACCACCACATGAGCTGCTCCCCACACCACACATACATCGCACAGATCTCCCACGCAGTCCTAGCAACCAAAACAAGTCCCTAGCAATGACATGGGGACATCTTGGACCAGAGCGGTGACACTTAACCCCATCAGACTGAAATAGTTAACTTACTGACGAGGAGGCGGACCGCCCGGTATTTTCCCCTCAACATTCAAAATCACAATGAGAGACCGTTAAGAGTCGGAAAAATTTGGGGTTGCCATCAATCAACAGATTCTGATCTAACTTACCTAACTTACTGAGGCCTAAATGACGCTAGAGTGTCATATAACTTATTAGAGAGATATTAAGATAGGTTCATATGACACGATCGCGTCATATGAGTAGTTGGGCGGAACCGCCATATGACGTGATCGCCTCATATGAGTCGGAGGGGGTTAAACACCCAACACATAAGCTCCTTCCCACACCACACATACATCACACAGATCTCCCACGCAGTTCTAGCAACCAAAACGTGTCCCTAGCAGCGACATGGGGACATCTCAGACCAGAGCAGTGACACTTAAACAACCAACACATAAGCTCCTACCCACACCACAAATACATCGCGCAGATCTCCCACACAGTCCTAGCAACCAAAACATGTCCCTAGCAACGACATGTGGACATCTCGAACCAGAGCACTGGCAATTAAACAGCCAACACATAAGCTCCTCCCCACACCACACATACATCGTGCAGATCTCCCACGCAGTCCTAGCAACCAAAACATGTCCCTAGCAACGACATGGGGACATCTTGGACCAGAGCGGTGACACTTAAACAACCAACACATAAGCCCTCCCCACAACACACATACATCGTGCAGATCTCCCACGCAGTCCTAGCAACCAAAAGATGTCCCTAGCAACGACATGGGGACATCTTGAACCAGAGCAGTGACACTTAAACAACCAACACATAAGCTCCTCCCCACAACACACATACATCGTGCAGATCTCCCACGCAGTCCTAGCAACCAAAACATGTCCCTAGGTACGACATGGGGACATCTCGGACCAGAGCAGTGACACTTAAACAACCAACACATAAGTTCCTCCCCACATCACTCATACATCGCACAGATCTCCCACCCAGTCCTAACAACCAAAATATGTCCCTACCAACGACATGGGGACATCTCGGACAAGATCGGTGACAATTAAACAACCACCACATAAGCTCCTCCCCACACCACACATTCATCGCGTAGATCTCCCACGCAATACTAGCAACCAAAACATGTCACTAGCAATGACATGGGGACATCTCGGACCAGAGCGGTGACACCCAAACAACCAACACATTAGCTCCTCCCCACACCACACATACATCGCGCAGATCTCCCATGCAGTCCTAGCAACCAAAACATGTCCCTAGCAACGACATGGGAACATCTCGGACCAGAGCAGTGACACTTACACAACCAACACATAAGCTCGTCCCCTCAAACATATACATTGCACAGATCTCCCACGCAGTCCTAACAACCAAAATATGTCCCTAGCAATGACATGGGGACATCTCGGACAAGATCGGTGACAATTAAACAACCACCACATGAGCTGCTCCCCACACCACACATACATCGCGCAGATCTCCCACGCAGTCCTAGCAACCAAAACAAGTCCCTAGCAATGACATGGGGACATCTTGGACCAGAGCGGTGACACTTAACCCCATCAGACTGAAATAGTTAACTTACTGACGAGGAGGCGGACCGCCCGGTATTTTCCCCTCAACATTCAAAATCACACTGAGAGACCGTTAAGAGTCGGAAAAATTTGGGGTTGCCATCAATCAACAGATTCTGATCTAACTTACCTAACTTACTGAGGCCTAAATGACGCTAGAGTGTCATATAACTTATTAGAGAGATATTAAGATAGGTTCATATGACACGATCGCGTCATATGAGTAGTTGGGCGGAACCGCCATATGACGTGATCGCCTCATATGAGTCGGAGGGGGTTAAACACCCAACACATAAGCTCCTTCCCACACCACACATACATCACGCAGATCTCCCACGCAGTTCTAGCAACCAAAACGTGTCCCTAGCAGCGACATGGGGACATCTCAGACCAGAGCAGTGACACTTAAACAACCAACACATAAGCTCCTACCCACACCACAAATACATCGCGCAGATCTCCCACACAGTCCTAGCAACCAAAACATGTCCCTAGCAACGACATGTGGACATCTCGAACCAGAGCACTGGCAATTAAACAGCCAACACATAAGCTCCTCCCCACACCACACATACAGTACATCGTGCAGATCTCCCACGCAGTCCTAGCAACCAAAAGATGTCCCTAGCAACGACATGGGGACATCTTGAACCAGAGCAGTGACACTTAAACAACCAACACATAAGCTCCTCCCCACAACACACATACATCGTGCAGATCTCCCACGCAGTCCTAGCAACCAAAACATGTCCCTAGGTACGACATGGGGACATCTCGGACCAGAGCAGTGACACTTAAACAACCAACACATAAGTTCCTCCCCACATCACTCATACATCGCACAGATCTCCCACCCAGTCCTAACAACCAAAATATGTCCCTACCAACGACATGGGGACATCTCGGACAAGATCGGTGACAATTAAACAACCACCACATAAGCTCCTCCCCACACCACACATTCATCGCGTAGATCTCCCACGCAATACTAGCAACCAAAACATGTCACTAGCAACGACATGGGGGACATCTCGGACCAGAGCGGTGACACCCAAACAACCAACACATTAGCTCCTCCCCACACCACACATACATCGCGCAGATCTCCCATGCAGTCCTAGCAACCAAAACATGTCCCTAGCAACGACATGGGAACATCTCGGACCAGAGCAGTGACACTTACACAACCAACACATAAGCTCGTCCCCTCACAACATATACATTGCACAGATCTCCCACGCAGTCCTAACAACCAAAATATGTCCCTAGCAATGACATGGGGACATCTCGGACAAGATCGGTGACAATTAAACAACCACCACATGAGCTGCTCCCCACACCACACATACATCGCGCAGATCTCCCACGCAGTCCTAGCAACCAAAACAAGTCCCTAGCAATGACATGGGGACATCTTGGACCAGAGCGGTGACACTTAACCCCATCAGACTGAAATAGTTAACTTACTGACGAGGAGGCGGACCGCCCGGTATTTTCCCCTCAACATTCAAAATCACACTGAGAGACCGTTAAGAGTCGGAAAAATTTGGGGTTGCCATCAATCAACAGATTCTGATCTAACTTACCTAACTTACTGAGGCCTAAATGACGCTAGAGTGTCATATAACTTATTAGAGAGATATTAAGATAGGTTCATATGACACGATCGCGTCATATGAGTAGTTGGGCGGAACCGCCATATGACGTGATCGCCTCATATGAGTCGGAGGGGGTTAAACAACCAACACATAAGCTCCTACCCACACCACAAATACATCGCGCAGATCTCCCACACAGTCCTAGCAACCAAAACATGTCCCTAGCAACGACATGTGGACATCTCGAACCAGAGCACTGGCAATTAAACAGCCAACACATAAGCTCCTCCCCACACCACACTTACATTGTGCAGATCTCCCACGCAGTCCTAGCAACCAAAACATGTCCCTAGCAACGACATGGGGACATCTTCGACCAGAGCGGTGACACTTAAACAACCAACACATAAGCCCTCCCCACAACACACATACATCGTGCAGATCTCCCACGCAGTCCTAGCAACCAAAAGATGTCCCTAGCAACGACATGGGGACATCTTGAACCAGAGCAGTGACACTTAACACTTAACGAGCGGCCTAGGCGTTAAATAATATGTAGCCACCAGCGGGGTGTTTTTAGCCAAAATAGGGCTGTTTACGTGATCATTTTCATGCCTAAATAAGACCCAGAACGTAAAACAAGTAACTATCCCTGAAAGGGCATAAACAGAGCTTTCGAATGACACCATAACGATCCTTTTATGATGGCTAGTTTTCTTGCAAAAACCGTGCAACGCGAGTGCAAAAAGCATGTAATTAGGCAATTTCCCCATACAATTCCGTATATAGCGAGTGAGAGAGGGAGGGAGGAGGTGGGATTCGTGTCAGTATGTTCGCCGCGGTGGTCTGGAGCAGTCATACGCTCGCTACTCTCCTGCCACCACTTGTCTCTCTCTCTCAGCAACATTACGTGCTGAAATTGCCACACGATATATGTCGAGCACCGCCACATAGTCCAGATTTATTATACTCGACTTATGTGGTGCGCCGCCATTTATGGGTTAAACAACCAACACATAAGCTCCTCCCCACAACACACATACATCGTGCAGATCTCCCACGCAGTCCTAGCAACCAAAACATGTCCCTAGCAACGACATAGGGACATCTCGGACCAGAGCAGTGACACTTAAACAACCAACACATAAGCTCCTCCCATCACCACACATACATCACGCAGATCTCCCACGCAGTCCTAGCAACCAAAACATGTTCCTAGCAATGACATGGGGACATCTCAGACCAGATCAGTGATACTTAAACAACCAACACACAAGCTCCTCCCACACCACACTTACATCGCGCAGATCTCCCACGCAGTCCTAACAACCAAAACATGTCCCTTGCAACGACATGTGGACATCTCGGACCAGAGCAGTGACACTTAAACAACCAACACATAAGCTCCTCCCCACACCACACATACATCGCGCAGATCTCCCACGCAGTCCTAACAACCAAAACATGTCCCTAGCAATGACATGGGGACATCTCAGACCAAAGCGGTGACACTTAAGCAACCAACACATAAGCTCCTCCCCACATACATCGCGCAGATCTCCCACGCAGTCCTAGCAACCAAAACATATCCCTAGCAACGACATGGGGGCATCTCGGACCAGAGCAGTGACATTTAATTGCAAAATTTATACAGCTTAGAAAGGACCTGTTACGACTGGGGTTCAAATATATCAGGGCTCTTATTCATTGGACTAGTAATGGCATAAATGTTACAACGGAAAGCGCTAGCTCCAACCTCTGATGTATATCCCCAGTGAACAAAGAACACAAATACTCTACAGAGTTCTATATGCAATAATAGGCTATCAAACTCTCAATAAATGTGCGTCTACTCTAGGCTTAAAGTTATGTGAAAACAGCCTATTACTACCTATAACCGAAGGTGCTTGGTTATGGTATGCAAAGTAAGGTGGTAAGCGAAGTTACAGCTTACGTTACTTTAACACCTTACGAGCGGCCTATGCGGTTTATAATATGTAGCCACCAGCGGGGTGTTTTTAGCCAAAATAGGGCTGTTTACGTGATCATTTTCATGCCTAAATAAGACCGAGAACGTAAAACAAGTAAATATCCCTGAAAGGGCATAAACAGAGCTTTCGAATGACACCATAACGATCCTTTTATGATGGCTAGTTTTCTTGCAAAAACCGTGCAACGCGAGTGCAAAAAGCATGTAATTAGGCACTTTCCCCATACAATTCCGTATATAGCGAGTGAGAGAGGGAGGGAGGAGGTGGGATTCGTGTCAGTACGTCCACCGCGGTGGTCTGGAGCAGTCATACGCTCGCTACTCTCCTGCCACTACTTGTCTCTCTCTCTCAGCAACATTACGTCTGAAATTGCCACACGACCTATGTCGAGCGCCGCCACATAGTCCACATTTATTATACTCGACTTATGTGGTGCGCCGACATTTAGGGGTTAATCAATAATTGTCAGGCACTCCTGCATGAAAGAAAGTGCACTAAAGTCCTTCAACACTAACAAGGAATCTTCTTTAAATGTTAGATGCTATAAAGATGCTCGTATCGGAAATGGAACCCAAAAAGGCAGGCAGGGGAACAATGCTCGTGCAGGCTATGCACACAAAAAGGCAGAATATATAATGCCGTCGGAGCCAAGAATATCCTAAACACTACAACCATAATAATAATCGCCTCGACAATGCAGTATTCCTATCAACAAAAAGAGCCTAAGTCGTTTGTGTCTCAATACATCAAACTAGGCTGCGAAATGCTTGTGTAATGATAAATGGGTATGCATAAAAAGAGTAATTAGGTTAATATACTTAATGTCTACTGTGACTGATAAAGTCTAGCCAGAGTCAATGATACGAGATACTGGTGCGCATGGCATGCTGCATAGCCTAGTGCAAATCTCAAGTCTGTGCGTCAAATATTACGTTATACTGAAGGGTAGCTCTCTTGAGAAACCTTAATACCAAAGTATTAAGCGTTCTCCTGGCGTACCTCAAAGACAAACAATCGAGACTAGAACATTGCAGAATGGTATAGGCAAAAAACCCTCATTCGTGCATGCTCTACTATCAATGGCACACAGACTAGAATTTACTCAATCAACTCCAGTTCTCAGGTATGTCGTGCCGCTTTTAACTGAAGCCAGCACTCATAGGAAACAATACCTATGATATCAGACTCCTAGTCTAGCATTATCTAATCCAGCAGAACACTAATAACTAAAGGAAGCAGTACTAAACAATATAAATGCCAACCAATGCTTCGTGATCCACTTATCTTAACAACTAACATACATGGGTTATATCAGACCTTAACGCACAATACAACTGGCCAGCATGAAGCTGATTTTGCAGAGTTAACCAGAGGGGATATAATATTAATAAAAGGTGGTGAAAGATATGGAAAATGAGAGAGATAGGCAGAGGAAAAGATTCTCAGGTACGGAGCGGGGACAGATAGCAACGGAAAAAAGATGGGTGTGTTCTAGAAACCAGATCTGAGGGAGAGAGTGGCGAGGAAATGTATATATACTCGCACTAGCTCGAGCCGCGTGGGAAAACAGCGGTTACAAGTCATCTAGCCACTAGCAAGAACTTGCAGCATGGTAAGGGCCTCTCTCCACCAACCCCCGCGAGGCAGCCAGCCGTGACGTCATCGAGCGGGACAAAAAACACTGTGCGCCCCCTCTCACTCTGTTCTACTCTCTCTCTCTCTCTCCCAGATCCCATCATTACTAGTTAATGATAAAACATATACTTTACAATTAGATATATAAAGCCTTGACATGGGCGAAAACAAAGAGCCTTTCTGGACTGCCCATGACACGAGCTTTCATATGAAATAAAGCACACTCTAATACATAAACTGTAGCCCCATCCACTGCCCTGGCGATCCTAGCGAGTCACTGTAGGACAAGCCATGCGGTTCTAACGGAGTGGTTAACGTCACACCCCCCCCAAGATTTTTCTCAGAGGCCCCAAGGCTCTCAAAAATCTGATGGTTAGAACCCATGCTATATCTCCACTTCCCATCACCCAGCGGCAGTAAAATATCTGGCACAGTTCTTCAACAAAACATTTTTTCAAAATTATAACCTTCCCAACACAATAGGTTAAATTATATGTAGTTATGCTCCTCAAGAGCGAGCTTCTCTAGCCCAGCATTCTGAGAGGAGTGCAACTCAGAATTACTGCTATAACATACTGAAAAAAATTCAACTATCAAAGAATGTTTTTTTTATTTGATTTTTATGTTTATAATTTGTTTATTTCGGCTGCACTATAGGGGCAAGCCTAGTTTTTTCTTCTATACCAAACGCTCAACTCCTGCTTTACGACCCAATACGCTGGGCTACAACCGTGAGCCAACAAGCACCAAGCGCAAAATACTATTCAAACTAAAGCAGGAGGCTACCCGTGTGTCAATCTACCCAGGATCATATACCCTTGAACGACCATCTGCAACCACGTTGTCACAACCGGCAATATGGCGTATGTCCAGGTTATATACCAATAACCTTAGTGACCACCTGGTCAGCCTCATATTCCGATTGTGAAACTGGTCCAAGAACTTGAGAGGGTGATGATCTGGGTAAACTACAACGACCGGACCATAGGCTGGAACACAGACCTCGAAATGCCTCAGAGCAAGTACAACCGCCAGCAGCTCCTCCTCGACAACAGAGCAGCTCCCCTGGGCCGAATTGTACTTCTCCGAGCAGAAACTAACAGGATGCTCCAGCCCATCATCGTCCTTTTCCACAAGGACGGCACCAGCCCCCACACCACTAGCCTCCGTTGCTAGTTGGAAAGGTAGGCTAAAGTCAGGGGCCCTGAGGATCGGGTGAGTGCACAACAGGTGTTTTACTTCTCTAAACACCTTCTCACACTCAGGCGCCCATTCGAACTTTTTATCCTTCCAGTTATCCTCCACCTGAGCTTGACTGTCCCGTTCTCCTTCTCCACCTTGACTGCTAAACGCCATCACAGGCACAGTGAGAGGCTCAGGGGGGTGCCTCCCATACTCCTTCATGGGATTAACATGACATAACTGATTGCGCTTCCGTCTGTCTGGAGTGGCTACCAAGTAAACCAGGCCTGATAGCTCCTCCATCACCCTATAAGGACCAGCGTACTTCGCGGATAAGGGGTGACCTACAAGGGGCAGTAGAATAAACACCTCCTGACCCACGTGAAACTCCCTGAGTTTAACCTTGAGGTCGTACCTGTCCTTCATGAGGGCCTGAGAGCTAGTCAAATTACGGCCAGCCAACTCCAGACTGCGCAACATCCGTTCTCGACTGTTGAGGACACACTTGAGCATAGAACAAGGTTTTTCTGCGCCCTCCCATACTTCTTCAACCATATGGAGAGGCCCTCTGACACGGTGTCCAAAGACGAGCTCATTAGGGCTGAATCCCAAACTCTCCCCAGGTACCTCCCACACAGCAAACAAAACACATGGCAGGCCAAGATCCCAATCCCTCCCACTCTCAAAGCAACAACAATGAAGCACAGATTTCAAGGCTGAGTGCCATCGCTCTAACACACCCTGGCTCTCCGGATGATACGCAGATGACACAACCCCAACAATCCCATGCTGTGGCATTGCTTGTACAAAGAGGCTAGAAGTGAAGTTGGGTCCCCGGACTGACTGAATCCCCTGCGGGTAACCATACCGGGAAAAATACACTAGCAAGCTTCGGACCACCGTCTTCGCCGACCCATTTCTCATAGGGTACGCGTCAGGGTACCTTGTTGCCACATCTCCCGACTGTGCATCACTGTCCTCCTTCAACTCTTTCGTCTTTTTAAGCCCATCCTCTGCTTTTTCCACAACAGTTACTGGGTCTTCTTCAGACTCGATATTTGGTCCTAATACTGAGTCCCCGAGAAGGGCCGTTGATACTAAACTCTCAACTGCATCAACTTCCAACCCCTTCTCGGTACCCTTCCTCCGCTGATCTAAAGATTGTTGACCAGAATATGACTCCCTGGATGCAGGATCTCCGGTGACAACACACGCCATAGGCTGCACCGGACACTTCTCAACCCACTCCTGCTCCTCCCTACTCACGTCGGCCGGCTTCTCGGCAACGACCATGGGTGGAGCCTCAGAAGTAGGTCCCGCAAAGTCGTTGCCGAGAAGGAGGTCGACGCCCCCAACAGGTAACTTCTCCACAATTCCTACATCCAGGTCACGAGTCACACCATCAACTTCCACCTTCATTCTCACAAGCGGGTATGACCTTGTCGCATTAACTCCCTGAACCACAACCACCCGCGCCGTATTGACAGGTTTACCAGTGAAATTTCTCAACAGTGTTTGCGATGCCCCAGTGTCACGCAAAATTCTCACCTCATGTCTTCTACCCCCCCACTCCACACAACCGAGTCCCCTGTGGTCACTAAAGGCATCACGGACAGGGAATAAGCCTTCCGGATCCTTCTGCACTGGCAGTGTATTTACCTCGGAAGAAATGCCTCTAACAAACTCCGATGTCCTCTTGAACACTCCAATGCCGTGAGCAAAAGACACGGCTGCCGGAGGAGGTCGACTAGGGCACTCATTTGCCTTATGACCCTCCTGGTGGCAACTAAAACACATAAATTTCGGTTTCGGCTTATACTGTGATGTAAAAGGCCCCTGACTTTTCACATACGGTGTGGTGTAAGGTTTGGATTCAGTTTTAGTTTCATGGCTCTTCTGTTTAAATGTGTCATTGTTCCGGGGAGGGGGAGGATAACGGTCCTTAGCACTTACATCGTACTTCTGTGAGGACCCGCAACCCCGAATCAATGACAGCCGTCGATCAGCCATTTCTGCTGCTTCGACTAGAGTTCTTGGGTTTTTCTCCTTTAAGTTCAAAGTTAGATCACCGCCCGTGCTCTTAAAGAACTGCTCCAACATCATTAACTGCTTAATTTCATCAAATGTTGTGACCTTCTCAGATCGGAGCCAGTTCCCCATAGCATCGGACAAGTCCCGGGCGTGTTCCAAAAAGGTGCTATCTCTTCCGTTAGTTACACCCCGGAACTTCAAACGGTACGTTTCTGGTTGCAATTCGTAAGCCCTCAGGACAGCCTCCTTGAGATCCTCGTACACAATACATAACTCCAAAGGTAACGCATCGTAGGCTTTAAGACCCTTGCCTATTAATCTAGAGGATACAAGTGCTGCCCATTTATTCTCTGGCCACTGGTGTTCCTGGCATTTCTTCTCAAAGCGTGTTAAAAATTCTGTTACACCACTCTCATCAAACACCGGAACCAGTTTCAATAAGTGCGAGAGAGATTGATCAGGAGCACGGTTACCAGCCCCAAGTCGCTGTCCCGTTGCCTCTACTCGCGACTTCTCTACATCCATGTCGGCACAGTACCTAGTCGACTCTAAATCAGCTTGGATATTTGCTAACTCTGTTTGCTGCTGAAGCTCACATGCCCTTTGTTGCTGTTGAATCTCAGATGCCCTGATAGCCTTTCTCTCTTCGATCTTAGCTGATTCTTTTGCTGCTGATGCTGATGCTGAAGCTTAGCTAATTCGAGCTGAAGCAATAATTCTGGAGTTAACCCTTGAGGAGGTGAAGGTGATACAATGTTTGAAATTACCGGTGGTCCCCCCAGGGGCAACCCACCCTGCCAGTCACCACCCAACTGCGGAAGCGTACCCGGGGTCGGCAAACTACTGGGACGGCTGGGAGTCGAGTGTAGGGGAAGCATGGCCGAAGGGCTCTGAGCACTCAACCCATCTCGCTCACCAGTCACCCTGCCCAGTACACACGTTATCAAGTTATCCCTGGTCATGCTGCTAGTAACCGCATGACCGATAGCTGTGGCCAGGCATTGAAGACCGTACCGCTCCATACCCTCCAACCGCTCGGCAGTAACAGGCCATTGCAAAAATATCCTAGCATCCTCCTCACAGTTCACCTGATTAACCATATCATCATACTGCTGTTCCTCAGTTTCGACGTTACGTACTGTCTCCATTCTCCTCTGATCCGGTATAATGCCCCCTTCACACATACAGGACTCGGGCGCCGAATGCAGCCGAGTAGCTACTCTGCTGCATGCGGCACCCAGTCGGCACCTAGTCCTAACCATGCGGCTGTAGTCGTCTGTAGTCTGGTGAAGTCCTGGCAATGCGTGTCAAGTCGCGGCCCGCGAAGAAAATGTTTGTCAGTTTTGAAATTTGGTCCAGACTTGAAATTTGTCTGGTGGATGCGGGGAGTAGTCTGCGCTAGTCGGCGCTAGTCGTAACAAGTCTTCTGTATGCGGCTGTAGTCCTTGAGTATAGCGTATCGAATTGTGTTTCATGTGTAGCATAAAGACTACTGCCGCATACACCAGAGTACAGCCGCCAGACACGAGTACAGCCGCATAAGTCTGCTGAAGTCGTGTGCATAAATTTACATATATTTGCATAAAATTATTAAAAAATTATGCAAAAATATGAGTCATACGAGTACAACAGACAATAGCGGATTTCAGCCGCAAGCAGCCGCATGCAGCAGACTCCAACCACATTGACAGGAGTGCAGACGTATGACAACACCCGGAACCCAATATGGCAGAAGAGTCGAGCCAACTTGACCAGACAAGTAACCGACAACAGAAAACTCCAACCGACAACACAAAAGTCGAACCTAAAACAGCCGCATCAAGCCAACAAGAAATACTAGACATTTTTCCCAACAGAACGGCAACACGGCCCCTATATATAGGCCCCAGGCAGCGCACTCCCCAACAGTCTTCGATGAGACCCCCCACGACGCACACCTACCACCCTCTCCCTCGCCTCGCCTCTACCCTGACCTCTACGCTCACCTATACCGCCTGTACACCATGCCTGGACCCAGTAGAACACCAAAGGCCAGGAAGTCGCACAGTCCACAGAAGATCGAGAGGCAAGAAGACGACAACCGATTGGAAGACTTCTTTGGAGACGAGACCCAGATGAGTGAAGAAGAGAGCATGGATATAATACAAGACAGCCAGCCTCCACGCCAAGCCCCCCCCGCTGCCAAGCGGCAACCACCGCCACCAGCCCCTGCCAAAACCAGCATGCTACCGCCAGGACACCCAGGACACCCAGGACACCCAGGACACCCAGGACACCCAGGACATCCAGGAGATCGAGATCGAGACGGGTGACGAGGCCTCCCCTGATGCTATCATCTACGGCGTAAAGTCGAAACGGACAATAACAAGGGTAGTGTTGCGCCCCGAGGACGAGCTCGCCGTGATGGAGTGGCTGCGGGTACATACATTCATGTACGACAAGCAGGCCCGAGAATTCAAGGACTCTGACCGGAAGTGGCGCCTGTTTGAGAAGAAGGCCAAGACTCTGACCCCTCCAATTAAAGGTTAGTTTCCCCATATTGATACGTGAAATGTTATATTATGAATATTGACGTTGTTTATCTGTGTTACTACAAAGTGTTCTGTGTTGTGATGGATAGTGACACTGTTTACCTGGGTAAATACCTGTAATATGGGGTGATATATAGACATTGTTGTGTGATATATACGTTTCTATTATATGTGATTTTGTCTTGCAAACAGGTGCTCAGCTGAGGAGCTGGTGCGACAACATCCGCTCCAGGTTTGGGAAACTAACTGCAAGAAAGAGTGGTGCTGGGGCAGAAATGCGGCACAGCGACCGTGATCAGTGGATCCTGGAACAGGGCAGTTTTTTCAGGGGTCACATTGTGCGGAACAAGCCTCGTAGCACCGGTGACGTGAGTGTTTATTATATATGTTCTTCAAATTCAGCAATACTAATTTAATCATTTCCAATTATTCCCTTAAGGCAGTTTTTATGTTAGATTTTGCTGTCATGTTATGCATGTTTTGTGGTTTCAATGAAACAATCTCCATAGATTTTTTATTTTAATTAATAATTATTTATTAACCTCATTACAACACCAAACTCCTACCCCCAAATGCCATTCATTACAGTATAACACATCCCGACTCACCACATTACAGTATAAATTATATATCTGCTTTCCTCCGATAACACAGTTCATATACCAGGCCGCATCACAACATACCATTATAAAATAATCTTCTTGCTTTCACCCCAACCAACAGTTCCCACAGCCTGCCACATCCGACGCCACCGATGAAGCGCCTGACCTGGACGACCCTGTACTCGCGGCCAGGACAGAGGACGAGGACCCTGCGTCTGGGGCCTCCCGGCACAGCACAACAACAGGCACCAAGCGGCAGAAGACTTCAACCAACTCCGCTGAAATAGAAGAGGTAAGAAAGATTATAGAAATGTGCATATGCAAAAAAATGAATGTAAGCTGTGGAAAGGTAAGACAAGTTATATAATGTTAAGAGGTTCTCTGGACTGCGAACGCTCCACTCCTACTGACACGGTAAGGCAAATATTGACATGCGATACTAACTTCATTAATGATGTAAACTAAACATATTGTATTTACATGTACCTATTATGTAATATTTCTAATACATATCTTACAGAAATCTGGAATGCAGATGGAAATTTATGTTATTTATGAGTGTGCATTGCATAATTATCCTGACACTGTCTGATAATAATCAACTTTTTGGACATCTCTCTTTATAGATACAGCAGACGGTGGCCGCCTTCCGCAAGGACGTCACTGAACTCCGGGAATGCGTGAAGACAGGAGGTGGCCGCCTCAAGCCTCATGTTTCCGCGTTCGTTGCGTACATTGCGGAAGTAATGAATGAGTGGTCTGCCGAAGACTGCAACACGGCTCAGCAGGAGATCACAACCTACGTGCTGCAGGTGGACCAGATGGCGCGGCAACGGGCTTCGGGGGCAACTCCAACCCCAGCGACTGCGGCACCACCCCCCGTCCAACCTCCACAACCCTCCGTCAGCCTGCAACTTGCGCCACAGGTGTACCAACAACATGTGCCACAGCTGACTCCACACCTGGGCCAACCTCTTGGACCGGCCCCACAGTTTACGCCCACCTTGTGGGGCAGCTCCACCCCCACATATGGGACACACCTCGCGGTGCCCGCCACACCAGGGAGAAGTTTCCAGAGGCAACTCTTTGATGTGAGTCTCAACCTGGACTCCCCAAACCCAACACTACACACACCGCAGCACGAGGGGCAGTAGACAATGTCAGTAGCGTGTAAACATTAAAATAAAATTATGTTTTTTTTTTTGTTTTTTTTTTTCTATGTGATTGAGGGAGGCAAAAGGCATAACTGCCTATAGCGAGTGCCTCCCCCATAGTTGAAAGAGTGACAGGGCCAAAATCAAGGGACGTTCGAGCCAAAATGCCTGGACACACGGAGTTTGAAGCAATTTAAGTCATAGGAAGAGGGAAAGACTGATTCTGGGAGAGAGTTCCAGAGCTCAGATGTTGAGTAGAAGAAAGTTTGAGAGTAACGTTTCACTCTTGGGTTGGAGAGTTGCACAGAGTAAGGGTGGGATTGAGTTGCAAGACGGGTACCACGTGCCCTACGTAAAGGAGGTGGTATGCACTGGGATAGCTCTGAGGAACACTGATTATTATAGTAGCGATAGAATAGCGAGAGAGATGCAACATTGCGGCGGAGAGAGAGCGATTGCAGAGAGTTGGTGAGTGGACGGGAGTTAATGATACGAAAGGCCTTCCTTTCAACTTTGTCTAGGAGAGCGGTGTGCGAGGAACCTCCCCACACATGTGAACAATACTCAATACAAGGGCGCACTATGCCCCTGTACAGAGCAAGAAGCTGTGCAGGGGAAAAGAACCCCCTAAGGCGGTTGAGCACACCCAGCTTCTGGGAGGCTGCCTTAGCAAGACTGGTAATATGGTCCTTCCAAATGAGAGCAGAAGAAAAAGAGACACCAAGAATATTGAGAGAAGATGAAGGGTTGATTTTTGTATTGTTGAAGAATAAGGGATAGTCCGCTGGAAGATCCTGACGGGTAGATAGATGGAGAAATTGGGTTTTGGAAGCATTAAAGTTAACAAGGTTTTCTCTGCCCCAATTGGAAATAGTATTTAGATCAGAATTTAAGAGTTCTATGGCTTCATTACGTTTGTCGTTGAGGGATTGCTGGCTGGGGCGTTCTGAAAAACTAATGGAGTAGTGTAAGGTTGAGTCGTCTGCGTATGAATGGATGGGAATTAAGGTACAGTTAAGGAGATCATTTATAAAAATTAGAAAGAGAATAGGAGATAGGACAGAGCCCTGAGGAACACCGGAGTTTATAGGGTGAGGAAGTGAACAATGGCCGTCCACAACCGCAGCTATGGAACGGCCGGAAAGGAAATTAGAGACAAAGGCACAGATGGAGGGATAGAAACCGAAGGAGGGTAGTTTAGAAATTAAAGATTTATGCCAGACTCTATCGAAGGCTTTCGATATGTCTAGTGCAATAGAAAAAGTCTCACCGAAGTCCCGAAAGGAGGATGACCAAGAGTTAGTAAGATATGAAAGAAGATCACCAGTAGAGCGACCCTTAAGGAAGCCATACTGGCGATCTGAGAGCAGATTATGAGAAGAGAAATGCTTAAGAAATTTGGAAGCAAGAATAGTTTCAAAAACTTTAGAAAGACAAGAGATAAGAGCAATTGGACGATAGTTGGAGGGTTGAGAGCGGTCACCCTTCTTTGGGACAGGTTGAATGTGAGCAAACTTCCAGCATGAAGGGAAGACGTTAGAGGATAGACAGAGACGAAAGAGTTTGCCTAGGCAGGGAGTCAGCACGGAAGCACAGTTTTTGAGAACAACAGGAGGAACACCGTCCGGACTGTACGCCTTATTAGTGTTAAGCCGTTAATATGTTGTGAATATTGTGTTTAGAATTCTAATCCCATATGACAGTAATATGTTATGAAACAATAAATAATACTTATGTTTGCTGAAAATAGTCTCCAGTAATAATACCAAAAAATATGTCCTTAAATAACATGGCAGGAAAATATTTACGACTTGACATTCATTCACAGAAGTTAGTACTAAATAAAATATAGATGAATATAATAGATGTTTAAAATATAGATGAATATAATATAGGTTTTCTAAAAGTAATATACACTCATCATATACAAATGGCAGCGACTGCAATAACAAGGCAAGAAAGTAATGGACTGATATGTATAAATATGAATATATAATAATAAAATGTAAATGATGCATTACAGTGACATAATAAGTTACTGAATGTCATGGAAATACTGAATAATGAAATAAAATGCCAAAGCAAATGACTGAAGAGAAGTAAAAATGAAAGTAATAATTATTAATAAGAAACATATGAACATAAAAAATATGCAAATGATATGGACAATGGCACGTATGATTTAATTAGAAAGAGCTGCAAATTAGGTCAGTTAATATAAAATTAAAATACACAATCATCGTACCTTCATGAGTCACTGAACCGGCTATCCTGCCAGCTCACACTGCCCCGGGTTGATGTGAAGTAGTCTGCCATGTAGCGACGCAACTCCTTTGCGTAATTAGTAGCCTGGTTTCCGGTCAGTGGCATGAGCGGCTCCAACTGGTCACCATCCCTCCAAGACCCTGGCATCACCCTGTGGGTGCGTGGGTTCTCCCTGTCAAGGAAGCCAACGTGGTGACTGGGGAAACGGCGACGGATGAGGTTGTGTAGGCAACAGCATGCCAGCACCACAGACTCCACTCTCTTGGGTTGCAGGGGAATGGTGGTGAGCAAACATCTGAACCTGTAGAATAGGGAGACACAAAACATGGTTATTATCAAATACCTGCCTCTGCAAAGAGAATTAGTTAGCAATGCAAGTGTATAGCCTTATTAATGGCATTAACCCCACCAAAATTAGAAGATATTTACCTGTTAGCCAAGATGCCAAAGGCATTCTCCACCACCCGTCGAGCCTGGACAACCGGTAGGAGAAGATCATCTGACCCATGTCCGTTGAGCGATGTGGGAATGGTTTCAGTAGCCAGGGTCGCATGGGGAATGCGTCGTCAGCTAACAGGAAGTAGGGCACAGGCCTGGCACCAGTGTGTAGGGGTTGAGGAGGCGGAAGTCCCAGGGTGTTGTTCTCCAGGCCGGCCCTGATAGCTGTCTGTGCAAAGACACCACCGTCAGACCCCGAACCAGTGGCACCCACATCGCAGTACAGGAACTTGTAGTCAGCATCCACAACTGCCATAAGCACAATAGAGTGGAATCCCTTGTAGTTATAGTAAAGGGACCCAGCATTGGCAGGGCAGCGAATGGCTATGTGCTTACCATCAATAGCACCAACGGCGTGTGGAAACTGCCAGCGTTCTTCGAAGAGGTCAGCACATTTCTTCCAATCTTCCGGGGTCTTGGGGCATGGCAGAATGAGAGGGTGGTATTCTTGGTAGATGGCCTCACAGGTGTCAGGAACCAGCAGTGAAAGGTGTTATGGGCGACGCGGAAATCATAGGAGAGTGTTTGATATGAGTCACCAGTCGCCAGGTAGCGCAGGGTAATGGCGAGACGAAGGGCAGGGCTCAGGGATTTCCGCCAGAAGGTGTCCTGTCTCTCTATCCTGGGTGTTATCTTCTCCACCATTTCCCAGAACATGTCCACGTCCAACCTGGTGAAGTTTCTGAAGCTGCGGTGGTCTTCGCGCATGAACTCATGCATGATATTCTCGTAGTGGCCATACATTGGCCGCCGCAGGAGCCAGTTCCGTGTCCACACTGACCTCCTCTTCCTCCTTCGTTGTTTAATGGCTATTTTCAGAGCCAACAGATCAACCTGGAGAGTTAAATCCATGGACATGGTCGCCAGGTATATGTCGATATTTTGGCGCTGGGAGGGTGTAATAAATACGTGCGCAGCCATGTTGTACGGTAGAGTGTCACCGTACCTATTGACGCAACGGTGGAGTCGACTGTAATGATGTTCAGCCCTGGTAGACCGCCCTTTATATACATCCGCTGGCCACACAACTTGTATGTGTCGGCTTTATGCGGGTGTATGCGGATCGACTCTGAAGTTGATCGTCTGTATTCTGGAGTCGATCGGGTGAAGTCTTATAGATGCGGGTGAAGTCGGCATGTACAAATGACCGTTATTTTTTTTTTCGGTTCGAGTCTCAAGACTTCTCCGGAGTCAAGACGACAACGTCGGCTCTATGCGGCTGTAGTCTGGTGAAGTCCTTTGGATGCGGCATACCGAGCCAGCTCCAAAAGTCGGGGGACAAAAACGCCAAGACTAGCTACTCTGCTGCATTCGGCGCCCGAGTCCTGTATGTGTGAAGGGGGCATAAGACATGATGCTCACAAAAATTTCCCACCTCAATATTCAGAAAAGAAGTACCCCAAACTCTTATACCTCAATATACACACAAAAATTCTCGGAATTACTCAAAGGCTATACTATGTTGCAAAAAAAAAATTATTCTTGCTGATCCCCGCAAAATATTCTCCAAAACAACAAATGTTCCCTGCTAATAAATGTAGGTTCACCAAATCCTAGGTAAGGTCGCCATTTGTTACGACTGGGGTTCAAATATATCAGGGCTCTTATTCATTGGACTAGTAATGGCATAAATGTTACAACGGAAAGTGCTAGCTCCAACCTCTGATGTATATCCCCAGTGAACAAAGAACACAAATACTCTACAGAGTTCTATATGCAATAATAGGCTATCAAACTCTCAATAAATGTGCGTCTACTCTAGGCTTAGTTATGAGAAAACAGCCTATTACTACCTATAACCGAAGGTGCTTGGTTATGGTATGCAAAGTAAGGTGGTAAGCGAAGTTACAGCTTACGTTACTTTAATCAATAATTGTCAGGCACTCCTGCATGAAAGAAAGTGCACTAAAGTCCTTCAACACTAACAAGGAATCTTCTTTAAATGTTAGATGCTATAAAGATGCTCGTATCGGAAATGGAACCCAAAAAGGCAGGCAGTGGAACAATGCTCGTGCAGGCTATGCACACAAAAAGGCAGAATATATAATGCCGTCGGAGCCAAGAATATCCTAAACACTACAACCATAATAATAATCGCCACGACAATGCAGTATTCCTATCAACAAAAAGAGCCTAAGTCGTTTGTGTCTCAATACATCAAACTAGGCTGCGAAATGCTTGTGTAATGATAAATGGGTATGCATAAAAAGAGTAATTAGGTTAATATACTTAATGTCTACTGTGACTGATAAAGTCTAGCTAGAGTCAATGATACGAGATACTGGTGTGCATGGCATGCTGCATAGCCTAGTGCAAATCTCAAGTCTGTGCATCAAATATTACGTTATACTGAAGGGTAGCTCTCTTGAGAAACCTTAATACCAAAGTATTAAGCGTTCTCCTGGCGTACCTCAAAGACAAACAATCGAGACTAGAACATTGCAGAATGGTATAGGCAAAAAACCCTCATTCGTGCATGCTCTACTCTCAATGGCACACAGACTAGAATTTACTCAATCAACTCCAGTTCTCAGGTATGTCGTGCCGCTTTTAACTGAAGCCAGCACTCATAGGAAACAATACCTATAATATCAGACTCCTAGTCTAGCATTATCTAATCCAGCAGAACACTAATAACTAAAGGAAGCAGTACTAAACAATATAAATGCCAACCAATGCTTCGTGATCCACTTATCTTAACAACTAACATACATGGGTTATATCAGACCTTAACGCACAATACAACTGGCCAGCATGAAGCTGATTTTGCAGAGTTAACCAGAGGGGATTATAATATTAATAAAAGGTGGTGAAAGATATGGAAAATGAGAGAGATAGGCAGAGGAAAAGATTCTCAGGTACGGAGCAGCGGGGACAGATAGCAAGGGAAAAAAGATGGGTGCGTTCTAGAAACCAGATCTGAGGGAGAGAGTGGCAAGGAACTGTATATATACTCGCACTAGCTCGAGCCGCGTGGGAAAACAGCGGTTACAAGTCATCTAGCCACTAGCAAGAACTTGCAGCATGGTAAGGGCCTCTCTCCACCAACCCCCGCGAGGCAGCCAGCCGTGACGTCATCGAGCGGGACAAAAAACACTGCGCGCCCCCTCTCACTCTGTTCTACTCTCTCTCTCTCTCCCAGATCCCATCATTACTAGTTAATGATAAAACATATACTTTACAATTATATATATAAAGCCTTGACATGGGCGAAAACAAAGAGCCTTTCTGGACTGCCCATGACACGAGCTTTCATATGAAATAAAGCACACTCTAATACATAAACTGTAGCCCCATCCACTGCCCTGGCGATCCTAGCGAGTCACTGTAGGACAAGCCATGCGGTTCTAACGGAGTGGTTAACGTCACAGACCTCGGTGAATCTAAGTGTTGAACGTTATAGCAGTGTTAACACGTTTGTGTGGCGGTTGATTTTATACAGCTTAAGAAGGTCCTCGGTGAATCAAAGTGTTAATTATGAGCTATACCAGTGGCAATACTACTGCATGCTGGATAATTGTATACAGCTTAGGAAGGACATCGGTGGATCTAAGAGTTTAACTATATTCCAGTAGTCCCTATGAATTTAACAAGCCCTTTTCTAAGTTGAACAAAATAGGCTGCAGGTAGCCGAGATAAAAAAAAAAAAAAAAAATGGCGTCATGCAATTTGTTTTTCTATGTATAAGGAGACAAAAGACAATGAAAATTACCCTTCAAATTTAATTAGTAAATAAGTATTTTGTTTATCTATATTTTATTAATTTCACCACCAAATCCCCAATGAAATCAATTAAAGTATATAATTATGTGATCCACCGGGATTCGAATCTGGGTTATCACACACCGATTTTTGCCACCTTAACCATTACACCACCAGGACGGTTAAAGGTTATGCACGCGCCTACGACTTATTATCCATTCTCGAATACTGGATATTAATCTAATCATGTTCATATTCCAAACCGCGCTATGGTAGGCCTAATGTTTAAGTGAGAGGAAAGAATATTCATGGGGCACAGATCATAATAGACCGGCTTCGCTACGAAATATCCCTGAACCTACTAATAATCTATATTTTATTAATTTCACCACAACACCAAACACCCCCAATGAAATCAATTAAAGTATAATTATATGTGATCCATATATATAATTATATATATATATATATATATATATATATATATATATATATATACTGTATATATATATATATATATATATATATATATATATATCTATCTATCTATTGCCTGACGCCGTGATCCCCGAAGGGGTGGCCACGAACGAACCGCCCCCATGGACCTCTGTCCCCAGTCAGTCGACGCCCCTCCCCCCAACCAGCACTGCCTTCATTCATGTAGTTCCTCACTCCATCCTTCCACCTCATATTCGGTCTACCTCTCCCCCTCTGTCCCTCCACCTCGCTCTCGTACACCCTCTTAGTCATTCTCTCGCTTTCCATACGTTCCATATGGCCGAACCATCTCAAGTTGTTCCTTTTCACACTTTCCAGCACATCTACCTCCACACCACACCTCCTTCTTACTTCCTCATTAGTCTGTCTATCCCTCCATGTAATTCCGCACGCACTCGCACTCCTTAAGTAATTCATTTCCACTGCTCTCACTCTTGGTCTGAGTCTCTCAACCAACGTCCATGCTTCGCTTCCGTAAGTCAGTGTCGGGATTACCACACTGTCATGCAAGGACTTCTTCACTTCCATACATATATATATATATATATATATATATATATATATATATATATATATATATATATATATATATATATATAATTAGCTTCCTAGACCTCTATCAAGCTTGAATAAAAGTAAATATAAAATAAAATAACTAAAATAAAATAAAAAAAACCCAAGCCCCCGGGCTTCGAAATAAATGTGTAGATTTCCAGCCAGACCTATGAGAGTTCCGTATGGATCTCAGTGGTCTGGTTCATCTGCTCTACATAACTAACTAACCTCACAAATTACAGGCTCGCTATTGTACCGGCGACGTCTGTTCATTGTATTCTCGCTATTATTACACGACTTTATTCAGTTTAAAAAGGGCCTCCAGCAATTAACAGGCTTCGAACTATCTCACTTAGCCATCTTTACTACCACTTAAACTTAAACTGCACAAAATCGTCCAAATATAGGTAGAATAAACTTTAAAAGACGTCGCCGGTACAGAAGAGGCTATACACTTCTCAGGTAGTAAAACATCGTTATAGTCAAATGTGTGTGGATACAGTATAGGAAGTATTGGCAGTTATAGGATGCGGACACAGTATAGTCTTAAGGGGGAGTCACATGATTTTTGTTTATCTTTCTCTCCTGGTCTCTCTTTCACTAGCTTCTATCTATTCGGCCCCATTCAGCCATCTGTTTTAAGACGTTTATCCCCATCCTTTTGTCGATTTATTCCTGGCGAGCGATAGCGAGCAAGCATTGTATGGAGAAATCCGGCTTCGCCGGAGAAATTTTTCTATCAAAAAGTGTAAAAATTTAGCTTGCTGTCAAAACAAAAATATATATATACTGGCTCGCTACCGCTCGCCAGGAAAATATTGATACCTGGATGGGGGTAAACGCCTTAAAACAGTAGTCTGAATGGGGCCGAATTGATACAAACCAAAGAGAGAGAAAAAAAGCGAGGTGGGCTCCCTTAACCCCTTCTGTACCGGTGATGTCCTTTTCATTTCTATATTCTGGCAACTTTTAGATGATTTTTTTTCCAGCTTAGGAAGGACGTCTATCAATTAAAAGGCTACAGACTATCTCAATTAATCCTTTTAGCTACCAGACAGCCTTCCTTAACTTCATGGAATCGTCTAAAATACTCTAAATGTAGTTAAAATCAATTAAAAAAGACGTCGCTGGTACATACGGTTTGCTCGCTGTGTGCTGTATTAATGTCCGTCAGATGTTGTAAAGATAGGAACACAACACATTTGTATATCTCACTCGAAATGATGAATGAATGCTTAGATAGTACTGAATCCCAATTATTGATCGAAATATAGTTGGTGCCGCGACATCACTTATTTGGCCAGCTGTACAATCTTGCTAATAATTCATGTCTCGGCATCAAGTATGTTTTGATCAATAATTGGTATCGGCAATATCTAAGCTTCATTTCTTCATATCGAGTGAAATATACAAACATGTTCGTACACTTACCCACCCTATTCAACATCTGACAGACATAAATACAGCATACAGCGAGCAAACCGTATGTACCGGTGACGTCTTTTTTAATTGATTTCAACTACATTTAGACGATTCCATGAAGTTAAGGAAGTATGTCTGGTAGCTGGGGCATGAATTATTAGCACGACCGTACCTTCGACTAGAGTACGGTACACTGGCCCGTTATCGCCTCAAATATTTGCCTAATTGACCACTTGCGAGTTTCGTTCTATAACTAAGTTGGAGCTGTATATATGATATTCAGCTTAAAATACCTGTTAAAATGCGGTTGTAGTACATATATAAATACATAAAACCCAATTCAACATACTCTTTAGCCATTAGAAACCTACATAATTATTGCATTTATATTTACCATCGATTTAGGAAGGAAGGAAGGAAGAAAAAAAGAAAGAGAGAGAGAGATGGAGATAGAGATATGTGGGGGAGTTGGGGACAATTTGGGGGTGGAAGGTGGGGGTAGACTTGGACACGACTCCCCCCTTCCACCTGTCCAGGGTGGAGTAGGGGAAGGAAGGCCCCACCTCTGAGCAACATTTAGTACGCGTGAGTGTACATTTAGACGGATTTATGAAGCTTAGGAAGGATATATGGTAGCTAAAAGGATTAATTTAAATAGTATGTACACTTTTCATTGGTAGACGTCCTTCCTAAGCTGATTCGTATTATTATTGTTATTACTATTATTATTATTATTATTTGTTTCTTTAAGCTAGTCTGGGAAACTGAAATACGTAGGCAAAAGCTCGCAAAATCCTTAACCCTTTCTGTACCGGTGACGTCTATTTAGATTTATTCTAGCTATATTTATAAGATTTAGTGCAGTTTGTGAAGGATCTGTGGTAGTAAAAACAGTGAAGTGAGATAGCTCGAAGCCTGCAAATTGCCTGAGGCCTTTTTTAAACTGAATG
The DNA here is from genome assembly GCA_037953745.1 of Lithodes maja. Taxonomy (NCBI): domain Eukaryota; kingdom Metazoa; phylum Arthropoda; class Malacostraca; order Decapoda; family Lithodidae; genus Lithodes; species Lithodes maja. The sequence continues at coordinate 79,829 of JBAKBP010005687.1, read as the reverse complement.
CAATCGTCTAATAGTTGCCAGAATATAATGAAAAGGACGTCGCTGGTACAGAAGGGGTCAACATAATGAAATAACATTGAATAACTACCTAACAACCCCAATACGTCGGATCAGATAGTATATAATTGATCTATAATTATGTGGTCTGAAAATTCCTCTGGTAAAAGCAACGTGATCCAAATTACAGCTTGCTATCCTGTAGGTCTGTATTTAGGTGTGTGTGTGTGTGTGTGTGTGTGTGTGTGTGTGTGTGTCTTCTCTCTCTCTCTCTCTCTCTCTCTCTCTCTCTCTCTCTCTCTCTCTCTCTCTCTCTCTCTCTCTCTCTCTCTCTCTCTCTCTCTTGTATTATTGTGTTGCCAGAAAAACACGTTCGTATAATCGCTTAAAAAAATAGCTGGTACTGTTCTGTAGGTGGAACATTATAGGCAAACAAGATATGGATGTTGGCTGTTTTTCCTCATTTAAAGTTCATTAGGTTAGCCGTTTCTGTATGTCTCTTTTACAGTCCTATTTGTCCTTCTACGAGTCTCTTCCTTACTTAGCTCCATTAGTTTTGAGATTTAGAGACATATTTTGGCCCATTAGTTTGGTGATTTTAAGATCTTTCGTGCCATTTAGCTGTTGATTATTTTCCTGACGAACAATAGCAAGCCTGCAATTTAGGAGGAATTGGCCATCGGCCGTGGCAACTTTCTACCGAAAAATATACAAACTTATCTCGAAGGGGGGTATTGGGGGTATTTTGTAAACTTGATGGAGGTCTATGGAGAAAAATAAATATAATATAATGCATAGATAAATAAGTATATAAGTAAAAGTCTCCCCTGAACCCCTTCTGTACCGACAGAGCCAAGATGGCGGCAGGAATGAAGGGGGCGTGCGTAGATCTCTCCCTGTGTATCATCCTCCTCAACATCCAGAGGCGCTGTGCCGATATACAGGTGCAGAGGGGACCGGTAGTGTACCAGGTCAACACTAAACAAGTATTGAGGGACCTGGTCACACAGAAATCACACATAAGTGAACCTTCTGTCACCATCCCTTCCTGGTCAATTTCATATATCGGGAAGACGCTGCGGCTTGGCAAGTACTCTGGTACAACCTTGCAACAACACATATTGTGCTACACTCTAATTAGCTGCGGAGATGTAGAGACCAACCCCGGCCAGAGTTCAACATTGAAACTAGCAGAAAAATTCATTATAACAAACTGGGCCAGCAGGTACCCCAGTCTCCCGTCACGCTCCAATGAGGGAAAACCGTACTAAAAATCCAGATGGCGCTGGGGGTCTTATTCAAATGACTATCGTGTGTGATACACGATTGAGGTGTTTTGATGGTGTTCGTGATTTAAGAGGTTTAATACAGTTCTCAACTATCTATGACACATAGTTGTGTAGTATATTTGTACTAGATTCATAATATGATGGTTATATACTCGTTAATGCAGTGAATATATAATAATTAACATAATTTGATACATAAATATCAGCTTATTGAACAAGAAATTTAGTTTCATCTAATGTGGTGTGATAGGCTGGGCGAAATTTTAATACTCATTGAAGTATTGTATTTACTTCCTTTTTAGTTACTAACAAATACGTGTTTCAGTAGAAATTGGCTGAACATACGGTATTATATTCTGTAGCTGTAGAATTTGGCAGGTTGAATGTCTGCGCCTGCGCACTATAGTTTCTTTCCTACAAAACAAGCTATCCTGCGCTTTTAAGTTACCAATTTATAATCCACTATCAAATCGGGCAGCTAAATATGTTACCGGCTATATTTCTTATTAGACCAGTGAAAGGAAATCAATCAATGTGAATCAGAATGTCATAGAACACAGAGGCAGCAAATTACATACGTGGAGATGCAGAAAATTCGAAAAAGATGATGACAACAAAATTTACAACACTGCCTTTTCCACGGGCGACTGTTTAGGTCGTCAGCTGACCGCGGCGGGATATACGTACACAGTGTTGCCAAGGTCTTCTTTTGTTCGCACCATTGGGCTAGTTAGGATTCGTTCAGAAGCGTAGATTTGCGAGTTTCCATTTCAAACGATATTATATTCTTGATTTACAGTGTGATGGGGTGGATAGCCTCTGAAGTATTATCCTAACTAACTAACATTGAGGAAAGCGGAATTGGGCTGGTTCTATATACTATTAAAGTTGTAGAGGTGTCGAGTGTTGAGTAGCCTATAGCTAGGCTACATTTCATACAAACGTTCATCATGGGTTTCTGTTGGTTGTACTATACATGTATGCCTATGTGGTGGTGACTGCATAGCCTAATTAAGTGATTGTTTGTGAGGGGGGATTGGGACATTGATGCAGATTTGATGAGTGCATGATTGTGATAATAATGTATGTGGTATTTCATTAATATTTAACCCGTCAAGCGCGATAGGCCTCACGGAAGGCTTATCATAGGGAACGTGATAGGCCTCACGGAAGCAAGACCATAAAAAAAGCCTTCCAAAACATCCCAGGGGCTATCAAAACAAAGGAATTTGTCTCTAGGTGAGATAATTCCCCTCTAGTACTCATCCATATGTTTCTCACCCCCCACCTCCCCTCCTTCCCCACCTTATTCCCCTCACCCCCCCTCCTCAATTATCACCTATTTTTCCTCTTATTATCATCATTTATCGGTTATTTTTCTCTCCCGTGATAATGTAGCACAAGTGGGTTGCATAAAATATAGTTATATAACACCCAGACACCGCCCGCTTGCCTCAGTTGACTCACAGACAGCGAGAGGGGAGGGTTGCCTGTCGCTCTCTCTTGCCTGAGATTATGACCGGGTGGCTAATATCTTCGTTTTTCACCACCCAAATACTTTTCCAACTTATTTTAGCACTCTTGAAGGTTCATATATACATCATATATGTAAAATAAAAGCATACTGAAAACAAATAATGCTCTATATTGTAAATATAACGAATTATGTCAGAATCCAAGGCTAGAAATGCACAAATAAGTACCCTTGCCCCTAGGGTCTTTTCTCGTTTAACAGGTTAAATGATGTGACATGTAGGCCACTACTCATACAGTAGGCTATATGGGACTAGGCCTAGTTATATTTGGGGAACTCATAGTATCATGCATGCATGGCTGTTAAAGATAAACATATCAGAAAATGTGTGTGATAGGATTAAAATAGCTAAAATTGTCTGTTGTGCGGTATTAAGTGATTGGGCTACTTTTGGGCGAGTTTGGAGATGTGATGTGCGCTGGCAACCTTGGAATACACACACACACACACACGCACGCACGACACAATCTATAACTGAACATTTTACCTTTATTAAGACTATAATCCACATTATATTAAGATTTCCATCTGTGAGAAACAAATATCTACCACCATTACTGCTAATGTGCACATAGATGCACAACTAATGTCAAATTTAACAAAGTAAGTTAAGTGGGGAAGAGATGTTTAGTGTTTACTGTCCGAGAAGTTTCGTATAATGACTATTATGGGTAGCGAACACTGGCATCAATTTATTATGCGCTTGCCAGATCTGAAACTAGTTTATAATTGTATAATCTAATATCCAGTAAAGTGGCTAATGACGATTATTTTATAAGTTCATCTCGAGTTTTTATACATATCATTTTAATTTTAGGACATGGATACCTATCTATTAAAATATTAACAGGACTATTTTTCGAATGACTGCCATGTGTTTTTGTGGGCCTAATCAAATATGTTTTATTAATCATAAATACTTTGTATATTGGACAATGTACTGAATAGAATGTTAGAGTAATATGTCTGTAACATTCATGACTATAGAAATCCAGTGATATTTTGATGACTGCGATTTAAAAGATTAAATTCACTCGATTGCAACAAATTTAGGTTGGTGCGAACCAAAGGCGGGAAAAATAGCAGACAATTTTTTTATTGTCCCCCATTCAACCCACAACACAACCCAACACCGCCTGCGATCCAGTCTCCCGGCACGCTCCAATTCAACCCACAACACAACCCAACACTATCGGTGGCTCAACATGTAACCGGAGCAACTAGGAAGGAAGGTATCAGTCGCAACAACATCAACAATGGAGCAGCATCAGCAGCCAGGAACAAGGACAACATCATCAAACAACAAATACTGGTGGGGGTGGGAGGGGTCATAGGGGGAGACATAGCCACAGACAGTCCCCATCCCTCGCACTCACACCCTAGCCGCTCAGCTGATCACCACACCGCCAGACGTACGACGAATAATAAAAGGAAGCTATGTACAGTGTGCAATATTGGATTCAACAAAAGGAGTACAACTTCAAAATGTAGTATTTGTAATGAAACAGTACACGATCGATGTACTTATGTTACTAGCAGAAAAGAAGTGGAATGCGATAAATGTAGGGAATTAGCTATTACAGGTCCTAAAATAATTTGTGAAATATAGCTTCGTTTTCTGTTACCCCAAAGTCTGATAACCCACTCTCATTATAGTGGGGTGGCACAAAATGAACAAGGGGCGATCCAGACTTTTTTAACCCTTCCTACCCGGGCAGTCTTAGCTAATGACGGTCGCCCCTACCCGGGCGATATGGCCGAAAAACGTCTAGGCCTAGGCTACCGTATTTATGTTTATTTTCACTGCTAGAACTTTCCCACTCATCTATAATCGTAGTGCGGTTTTCAATCTGTATTTTGGCATTGAGTAGAGCTCTGTAAGTCAACTGGTTCAGTTGTGATGACGATTTCAGTGGAGCCAATATTGCAGAGATGTTGCCAATATGGGGGCTTTTTAGACACTAATTTCGTCATGACGTCATAACAATAACATTGAGGAGTCTTCTCCTTCTTGATTTCGGAGGTGCGGTGACGAACGCTTGGGTTTGTTGACATACGTCGTACGCACGGCGTTCGGACCAAGCTTAATTAGGCTATTAAGCTCTATATCATAAGATATTATTGGGATTGAATTTGTGCTGTACCTAGTATCAGTGCATTACCACAAAGCCCACCGAAATGCCAAAAAAATACCCTCATTGTTCCCTGATTAAATAACACTGTATGAATATTCCCATATTCAAAATATGTTACAGGGGGACAATGCCTAGTGAGTTCACTGCTCAATAGGTGGCGTATTGAGAGTGAGGGTCTGAGTCTGGAGGGTGAGACGGTGAAGCACTTGGGCGAAGCAACCGGCCGCTTCAGAGATGGAGCTGTTTCGAGCCATGATGGTTGCTTCGCATGTCTCACTCCCCAGACTGGAACAAGACCTCACGGGCTTCACCGTGTTGAGCGGTGGAATGTACAGGCTCTCAGCCTATGCCCGAGAGGGAGTAGTTGGAATATAGAAAAAAAAAAAAAAAAAAAAAAATGCCTTAGATAAGGCATACCGGGTAGCTGCCCTTCTTTCGTGCTGTCCTTACCTAAGGCAGCCCGGGTAGGAAGGGTTAAATATATACATTATATGGACAACCTTTCCTGACTATTTTTAACAATGAAAGTAAATATGCATTGCAGAATAATTACTACAAAGCAAATAAAGACAAAATAAAAGCGAAATAGCGTAATATACCAAATATCATGAGGTATGTCAGGGACTGGAATAATCGACAACAGAACATATCGGCAATACATTTGAATATATACAATTTAAGATGTGTTGTGACATTACATATTAGGTGAAATTATACAACATATTTATTTGTTTAATAGTAGAGCAAGAAATAATAGCATACATAGAAATTTCAATAATTGTGAGGAGGAGTGACGGATTAATTACCGTGACGAACACTGATTTTCTGAACTTGACTCTTGGGAAGACGACATCAAGGTCACGAGGCTACAAGCACATGCTCAGCTCTATGGCAACAGATCGGGGCCAAAGGTACGCGTCACTTACTCGAACCTACGCGTAGCTTTATAGCTATGTGTATGTAAGCAATATGAGTGATATTGCGTTTATTAGGCAAATAAATAGTCTACATTAGGGTTAGGTTACGTTAGGTTAGGTTAAGTTAGGTTCTAATATATAAAATATAACAAATTTATAGGGAAAAGAACGGGAGGCCATGCACGCAGCCGGATCCCATGCCTTGGCCCCGCGGCTGCGGCCATGTGCTCCAATGTTTATACACAACAGGCTTTACATATCAAGATCAATATTTGATCCATCATTTCGATATTATTTTGATCTAGTTGAATTTGTAAAAAATTGTGATGACTATTCCTATAATATAATCGGTTACTTTGGGGTATTATATATAATAACTCCGGTAGGTTATCGGCCTTCTATAGGATTATGACGCTTCTTTTGGACATTCTGAGGATATAACTAGGTACATTTATAATTATGACACCCAAATCGATTATTTATATATGGATATATACAAAAAGTCTTAAAACTGTTATCAAGCTCCGGAAGTCTGAATCGGGTTGAGTTTCGACCCTGTGGAAGAGCAGGGTTGAGTTGGCTTGACATTGGACACCCCTCAGGGCATTTGGGTGTGAAATTTCCAGTCTATCGGAGATAATGAGTGGTAAAGGAAAATGCAGCTTATGTGAATCACTCATAATACGAAAACAAAGGATCCTAAACTGTGTTAAATGTAAAACTGTAGCTCACATGAAGTGCATCTCTAAGAAGACCAACAGTGAAGAACGGATATTCTTATGCAATAAGTGACGTGCCTTGCATTTATTACCGAATGTTAATGTAAATGAACCAAGTATTAACAACTCAGAATCCAGCCAGGAAACATTCAAAATCAAAGATGAATACTGAGTGTTCACCAACAAAGGGCTCCATCTTATCCACATTAACGCCAGATCAATGTACCATAAATTGTCAGAAATAAACTTGTTGGCTAATAAGGCCAAAGCTTCAATAATTGCAATCACAGAAACCTGGCTGGACTCAAGTATAAACGATGATGAAATAAACATTCAAGGTTTCAACATAGTTCGGAATGATCGCAATAGACAAGGGGGAGGAGTATGTCTGTATGTAAAAAACAACCTCACACACACAACTAGGACCGACCTCCATGTAGAAAATCACGAAGCTCTGTGGATCGACTTACACCTGCCTAGGACAAAACCCGTCACAATTGGGGTGTGCTATAATAGGCCACCAGACGACACACAATTCTTGACCAAATTTGAACGAACTTTGTCATCACTAGACCCCCGGAATGAATCTATTATACTAGGGGATTTTAACCTGTGTTACAAACAACGAAATAATAGGCTTGTACGAGAATATAGGCACATACTGACAATGCACAATCACAAACAACTCATCACAACCCCCACACGTATCTCTGAGAACACTGCTACAATATTAGACCACATAAACTGTAACAGAGAGGATAAAATATCCCAATCAGGGGTTATACAGACTGGGATAAGTGATCACTTTGTCACATATTGCACACGGAAAACCACAAAAATTACCCTAGAGAATCACAAGGTCATCAAAACAAGGTCACTCAGAAACTACAACAAAGAAACAGGGACATTTTATGGAATACAGACTGGTCTCCAGTGTTTGGAAATACAAATGTTAATGACGCATGGGTTGACTTCAGAACCATCATCACAAACATCCTAGACGAAATAGCTCCTCTGAAAGACATACAAATTAAAGCAAGGTCAGACCCCTGGATCAACAATGACATACTACATCTTCTGGAACACAGAGACAATCTGTTAAAAAGGCTAGTGAAACATAGACAGGATCAAGGTCTGAAACATGAGTTCAACAGGGCCAGGAATAAACTAAGTAGGAAAATAAAATCAGCTAAATCTAATAATTTTCACAGTAAGGCAGAGGAATATCAGAATAACCCAAAGAAACTATGGAGGCACACCTAAAAACAACAGGCTACCGCAACAAGGCAAGGGATTCATCTAACACTAATATTGCTCTCAACATTAATGATCAGGTTTGCCACGATAAACGACAAATTTCAACCCACTTCAACTCCTTCTTCACCTCCATAGCAAACACACTTGCACATAACCTACTGCAACCTCTCAATAAATACACGACAACAACGGCCACCTTTCGAAATTTCTACAGGGATAAAGGCATACACCCGATCACATTTGGATTGCAAAATATTACACCAAAATACACTCTGGACGAGCTCTCTAACCTAAATGTACACAAAAGCACAGGACCAGACAAAATTCCTGCCAAATTTCTACGAGATGGAGCCATTGGTATAGCAGGTCCCCTAACCCACATCATCAACCTGTCAATTAACACCAACACTGTACCTGCTGAACTGAAGGAAGCTATTGTAACCCCTCTATTCAAGAAAGGAAATAAACTAGATGTTGGCAACTACAGACCAGTTAGCATATTATGTATTGTATCTCAAATCCTTGAAAGAGCGATATACACCCAAATTGAACACTACCTCAAAGAAAATGATCTATTCTATAAGTTTCAATCAGGTTTCAGATGCATGTACTCGACAGACTCCTGTCTCATCCACTTAACAGATCACATTCGTAAAGAAATGTCTAAAGGTAACTACACCGGTATGGTTCTTCTTGATCTACAAAAAGCGTTTGATACAGTAGACCATGATATCCTCTGTAATAAACTACAAACAATGGGCATTGGGTCAGTGAACTGGTTTAAATCTTATCTTAATGGTAGAACGCAAAGAGTCAAAATTGATGATAATATATCTGATCCTATGCCAATTAACTGTGGGGTCCCGCAGGGAAGCATACTTGGCTCCTTACTCTTTCTGTTAAGTGAATGACATGGAACTAAGCGTCTTGTGTAAATTATTACTGTATGCTGACGACAGCGTGCTTCTTGTTTCAGGAAAAGACCCAATAAGTATTGCCGCTTCACTTTCCAAAGAACTAGAATCATGTAGTGATTGGCTAGTGGACATCAGACTATCTCTTCACCTGGGCAAGACGGAAGCCATCTTATGTGGAACTAAACGCAAACTGAAAGACATTGTGGGCTTCTCGGTCAACTGTAATGATATTCCTATAACAACAGTGTCACAAGTTAAATATCTCGGACTAAAACTGGACTCGACTTTGTCAGGTGAAACAATTTTGGAATCTATCCTGAGTAAGTGTAGAGCACGTATAAAATACCTGTACAGACAGGTGGGATGCTTGCCAGCGCGACCAAAAAGACGCTTTGCCAAGCGCTTGTTCGATGTCATTTTGACTATTCTGTGTCATTCTGGTACTCTGCATCATCTAAATCAGCACAGCACAATCTTCAGGTCACTCAAAATAAAATGGTTAGGTTCATGCTGAACCTAGGACCCAGATCGCATGTTGGTCAGGAACAACTTCAGTCACTAGGTATGCTCAATGTCTCTGACAGGGCCAAACAAATCAGGCTCACTAATGCCTTCAAGATATTCTATGACAGAGCTCCAGAGTATCTAAAGAGTGATTTTGTTAAAGCAAATGAGCGGAGTGGTCATAATACGAGAAATAGGATGTTTAATTTTACGGTTCCGAGAATCCAAGGACAGGGTAAGCAAACATTCTTCTTCACTGCCATCAAAGACTGGAACGATCTACCCCAGTCAGTCTGTGAAAAGAGAACACTGTATTCCTTCAGACGTAGCCTGAAGGAGCACCTGAACCGGACAGCTGCGAGAAGGGAGCACCAAGCTTATTTCTACTACTAAATACGACATAAGAGATAGGCAAAACAAACTGAAATTATTGCTGATTACGGATTACTGATATATGCTATAGGATGTAAGGTATCTTAAAATAACCCCCTAGAAATACTTTCTCAAATGTATCTATTTCTGTTATCCTCCCCTGTTCCTCAGCTAACCTAATCCCACAAGGACCCCAATGGAAATACGCCTAACGGCCTTATTGGGCCATCCTTAGATGGAATTATGCAAGGCTGGTACATGTCATATTTGTAACATATTATGTGGTACCAACTCTGTAAAATGCTAACTGAATAAATATTATTATTAATATTATTATTATTATTATTATTATTATTATAGTCCATTAATTATAAGAAGGCCAATCATTGTGATTCCTAACCTCTGTAGCTAAAAAAGGGCTGGAGCAAATGGGCTTGAAAATGTTCACAGCTATTCCTTGGCTAGCCCTTCCTAAATGGTAGAAATATTATCTTGATTACTATTTTGAGTTATGAGAGGTTACGATTTCTGCCCAACCTAGAATGAACGGACTATAGTAAGGCAATACTTGATTTATTGAGCACTGCTGGGTATATACTGTATATACTATAGTAAGGCAATACTTGATTTATTGAGCACTGCTGGGTATATACTGTATATACTATAGTAAGGCAATACTTGATTTATTGAGCACTGCTGGGTATATACTGTATATACTATAGTAAGGCAATACTTGATTTATTGAGCACTGCTGGGTATCTACTGTATATACTATAGTAAGGCAATACTTGATTTATTGAGCACTGCTGGGTATATACTGTATATACTATAGTAAGGCAATACTTGATTTATTGAGCACTGCTGGGTATATACTGTATATACTATAGTAAGGCAATACTTGATTTATTGAGCACTGCTGGGTATATACTGTATATACTATAGTAAGGCAATACTTGATTTATTGAGCACTGCTGGGTATATACTGTATATACTATAGTAAGGCAATACTTGATTTATTGAGCACTGCTGGGTATATACTGTATATACTATAGTAAGGCAATACTTGATTTATTGAGCACTGCTGGGTATCTACTGTATATAAATCAGAGTTGGGTCAGTTAAGTTAATTAACTTAACTTTTTCCGATTAACCAACTAAGTTAATTAACTTTTAACTTAACTAGTTAATTTTGAAAAATGGGTTAACTTAACTTAACTTAATCGAAATATATTTAAATTAATCGTTAACTTCAATTAATTTCCGATTAAGTTTCCTCTATTTCATGTTTTCTACTACAGTATGTGAAAGGAGTTTGGGAGAGCAGAGCGAAGTGTTAAATTCAACACTCACGCGCTAATGTATAGTCTAATCCTACGATCGTCTTGTCGGAATAATATAACTTTTCCATATTTCCTTTGTCTGTCTCTTGCTGTAAAAGAGTCACAAGGAGCTACAAGGAATAGTTAGTATCTCAAAGACTTTGCAGTCCATTCCGGAGAGATACTCGAAGAGGAAAGAGAGATATTATCTAGTGCACTACACTCATTGCAGTGTGCAAAATACCATCTACTCACTTCGTGAACTGTTCTACTGAAGAACTGTTTACAACTTTTGAGGGAAGTTTTTTCCAGTGGAACACATCTTATATGTAATAAACTTTCCACAAATATTAGTGCTGAACCTTTTCAATTCTAACTTCCAGCCGTGGTTGCGTGTTGTATTCATATTGAAACTAAACAGATAGAGAGAGAGAGAGAGAGAGAGAGAGAGAGAGAGAGAGAGAGAGAGAGAGAGAGAGAGAGAGAGAGAGAGAGAGAGAGAACAAAAATAGTAATTTACTCTTAAATATTTTGATGCGATTGTATTATTTATTGTAGACCTATTGTTTCTAATGCAAAGATATGAATACACATAAAGATATGCAGAAATAAAGTAGAAATGTTAGGAACAAGTTCAAACTGGATAGAACAATAGGAATCGTTGCTTGGGGGTGGGGTCAGTAGGATAATTAAGGAGGATTAGCACGGTCAAAAATGTCCAGGTTCTTTTCTCATCAACTGGTGACTCGTCTAGTTGTTTCCGAGTTCAAGTTTCATTATACACCAGCTAACTATTTCCATCTAACGTTAGTATTCATGCTGATACTTATAATACATGAGTTCCAAAATGCTGCAAGAAAAAAAGATTGTATAACTCAGTCCTAAAGTGAGGTAAAGTGGTCGTGTGACTCGGTCATAAGGTGAGTTAGAGGCAGTGAACACACACACACACATACACACACACACACCGGGTTCGAGACCCGGGCGGGGAAGAGACATTTGGGCAAGTCTCCTAACGGTGTAGCCTCTGTTCACCTAGCAGTAAAATAGGAACCTGGTATAAGTGGACGAAGTTGTGACGTCCCATCTGGGGTTGGTGATCGGTTACAAGGTGAGATGGGTATCGTACTGGTCAACCTTAGCTACTGGTCAACCTAAGCCTTCGGGTGAGACTGGTACCGTAGTGAGAATGGTACCGTACAGATTAACCCTAAGCCTTCGTATCCAGATGTCGCCAATTGGCTAAAATACAGACTACACACACATCCACAACCATTCCAACGATACATAAAACACTTAACATGCATTTCACGCAATACATTCCCAGTTAAGGAGGCGCGATAATAATGAGCTTAGCTCGCATTGCGTGGATTCCCCCTGACGAACAAGTAACTGAGTAACAAATACTACAATGCTGAGCAGAGAACAAAGACAGAGAATGCCGATATGTTATGGCTGAAAAATACTTTGTACATTTGGCTACGGTATATCATATTCTTCATCTGGATTACGAAGTGTATCCTTCAGTATGAATGACATTATTCCTATTTTAGTATTTCTAATTTCAGGCTATCTTGTTAAAAAAAGGTAAGACTTCTGATAGTCAAGAGGGGTAAAACTACCTCCAGTATCTCCTTCTGTAAAGTATATCTTGATGTTGTATTTTGTCTATCATCAGACGATATTAATAAGTTCAGGAAAGACCTCCCATATTCAAAGAGTTAATTTCCTGCCTACATGTTTCAATACAATTAAACATTTACAGATTATTGAGAATGGTAACCAAGAAATCGTAGGGCAAGTATCAGAAAAGGGACTGAATATGAACCACGTGCCACACAGACGATTTACTGTACATAAGTGCACTGATTCCTGTATTCATTGTATGTCAACTACTAGAACCTCAAAAGTTCTACATAATTATAATCAATTGTAATTTATTGAAATGCTAACAAGAAAATACTGTTTATGCTCTTTTTTTTTTGGATTTGAATGCTCTGTAATCTTGCCATGAATGTAGGAAAAAAAGGCACCGGGAAAAAAAAAACGGAAATAAGGGCACTGGGGAAAAAAAAGGCACAGGAAAAATGGCATATTCTAGGAAAACATGGCATATCAAAATCTATCATAAAGTTTAATTAGGCAACTTTATTATCCAGGATTTATTCCTAAATTATGTATTATTAAAAAAATATATAATTTTAATATATTTGTTATATTTATTGTACTTCTACATTTTGCTTAAATTACTATACTATATTTCTATTTAACCTGACCTAATGTGAGACCTCACTTGGACCATGCTGTTCAGTGTTGGTGTCTTTATTATAGAATGGATATTGACACTCTGGAGGCAGTCCAACGAAGAATGACGCAAATTATCCACATTGCTAGACAAAATGTTATCATATGAGGAGAGGCTGATAACCCTTGGCTTGCATTCATTAGAAAGACGAAGATGTATAGGAGATATACTAGAGGTGTTTAAGTGGATGAAAGGTATCAATAAGAGAGCTATATATATATATATATATATATATATATATATATAATATATATATATATATATATATATATATATATATATATAATATTATATATATATATATATAAATATATATATATATATATATATATATATATTATATATCGTGGTCCGCGGTGGCGGACCACGACTGTGAGGACGGGACCTCTAGACGACTTCAAGTAAGATTCAAGTAAGATATATATATATAATATTAAGGCTTAATTACGGCGAGATAATCCGTTCAAATGGTTTCAAATTGGATAAGTTTTGCTTTAGAAAAGATATAGGTAAGCACTGGTTTGGGAATAGAGTTGTGGAAGTGTGTGATTAGCTCAGGAACGGTAGAAAATTTCAAGTGCAAACTTGATAGTCATATGAATGATATGGGTTGAGTGTGAATGGGATCTGCCTTGTGTGGGCCGGTCGGCCTTATGCAGAATTCCGGTTTCTTAAGTTCTAACCTAACCTATGGTGAGTACACTACCAGATATATATAATTACATTATTCAATATTGAATAATGCATCGAAACACATTTTATTGATCTATTACTTCTTAATACAACATTTTGTGTTATGTGACATTTTTTCCTACTCCTTAATTTGTGACATTTTTTCCAGTGCCTTTTTTTTCCAGTGCCTTTTAAAATGCCCCAGAACAAGAAGCCCACCACAGAAGCCACGAGCGAACACCACACAGAAACACCCGGAAGAAAGGTCCACAGAACGAAAGGACCAGCTGACCAAGCCAGCCATTTCAGACAGGCCCAAGCCCGCAGGGCTAAGCAGCTCATGGCCACACCTTGTTACCTTTTCTAAACTGACCATTTTTCCACACCTCACGTACACTAACCCCCTCGTGTCCTACACTCCTAACTACAAAGATGATGAACAGGAATATACATTCATATTAAAAACAACCATGCCCTGTCCCGACGTTGAGCCAATGCCAACACATCAGACAGCCATAATATTTATGTATGTTCTTACATCCGAGAAGTAGATTTTATATATATCTTAGAAGTTAAAACACCCACGTTTGTTCCTAGACCTCTTATATCATTTTCCATGACTAGTATAGATATATGTAACCCGTGCCCACTGCCCAGTCGCCCCTTGCATTTGTTCCTCTAGTGACTAAGTCTATAATATTAACTGCCACCAGCATTGATACGACATAGCGGCACTGTCCTTGCTACAAAGATGATGAACAGGAATATACATTCATATAAAAAAAACAACCATGCCCTGTCCCGACGTTGAGCCAATGCCAACACATCAGACAGCCATAATTATATCTATGTATGTTCTTGCATCCGAGAAGTAGATGTTATATATTTTAGAAGTTAAAACACCCACGATTGTCCCTAGACCTCCATGACTAGTATAGATATATGTAACCCGTGCCCACTGCCCAGTCGCCCCTTGCATTTGTTCCTCTAGTAACTAAGTCTATAATATTAACTGCCACCAGCATTGATACGACATAACGGCACTGTCCTTGCTACAAAGATGATGAACAGGAATATACATTCATATAAAAAAAAAAAACAACCATGCCCTGTCCCGACGTTGAGCCAATGCCAACACATCAGACAGCCATAATTATATCTATGTATGTTCTTGCATCCGAGAAGTAGATGTTATATATTTTAGAAGTTAAAACACCCACGATTGTCCCTAGACCTCTTATATCATTTTCCATGACGAGTATAGATATATGTAACCCGTGCTCAGTCGCCCCTTGCATTGTTCCTCTAGTAACTAAGTATCAATATTAACATTCCCTAACATCTTGTCTTGCCAGACTAAGCTTTATGAAGACCCATCGCCCCATAAATCTATGTATGCAATCCTTAGGTTAAGTATTTTTATCCGCCATTGTGTTCACCTTTTTCCATTTACTTTCCACAATTGTCATACGTCTTCCCCTTGCCTCCTTCGTATCCACAGCCCACACTACGCCAATTTACTTCGTGTCTTACACCTCTTACCCCAACCAGAGATTGTATAAGATAACCTGGTTACCAGTATCTGTCATAAGTACCCCGAAACAATAACTAAGTACCCCTACGAACTGCCGCTTTTGTTGGTATTTATATTTATATTTAATAGAAACGCAGTTCCCAGGACCAACTAATAGTATCCATAACCCTCGGACTGATCACATAACTCTATCTTTTCCAGACTCATATACCACCCCATAGTTGCATTCCCCGGTAGCATATTTTGGCTAACGTATTCTACTGCCTTTTCAAACTTTCCATATCAAGTGTAGCCTAATGCCACCCCCACGCCCAGGGACCTTAGGGGCAAAATTTCCCTGTAGCCCTTGAACTCTCCCCCCCTCTCAGTAAGAATTCCCGCGCTTCTCGACTCTTGTCCGACCTAGCCTCTCTCTCATACCTCTTGAAGATCCTTGAATTGTCCGTTGCTAACGCTCTCCAACCTTTTATATATATACTCCTATCCAGCCTACCTTCACTTAGTAGGCCAGAACAACATTAGAACTTTACTAGCCCCTTGCATGCCATCTATTCTCTTACAACACATTCACAACCCTGCACCCAATGGTCGTCGGTGCGAGGCTAGCCGCCCCGCCAGTTACTAACTTCTATTGCCATACTTCCAGATAAATGTGGCAGAGTTAGCAACCCAGTCTCCACCACATCCAGCAAACTCTACAATTAACAACCAGCCGAGTAAAACCAGCTAGCTAAGGCACCTTCGGTTTTGGTATTAAAGACACCCACATCTGTCTCATACACAGAGGGTTATTATAAACACTGGTGATATGGCAAGCCCCTAGCCATAGCCGCCGGACGACGATCACAGAGAGAGTGCGCCCAGCTCCCCCTTTTGGCCCACCCGAGGAGGGAGACCCCCACCCCCGCGGAGGTATACCTGGCCCCTGTTTTGACTTTCGAGTCATTGCCAGGTAGCACAGGAATTCTTCCTGTCAATGAACTAACCATGAATGACTAACACCTTTACTAACCTCTATTAGCTCACAATAAACCATTTACCTTTCTTGCATGCTCTGATCACTAAATTAGCACCTCAGCTATACCATAGAATGAAGATTGAACAATCTAGAGAGACGTTCCTATCACAGCTGTCCCCATCCTCCTCGCAAAGTAGATCCAGTCTCTCTCCCCTAAATACGTCCAGTATAGCCAAAATAGTACCTCTTACTAAGGCTCAGTTATATGACATATAAAGGCTTTCCTATAGCCCTGTGCCACAACAGTAAATACCATCTTACCTAGTCTCCATTTCTATTGAGAGCTCAATTAAGTTCATAAGACTCGAGATCCCTACTGTCTACAGGGTCCAGAACCGAGCCTATAAATCTAACTCCCGCCCCCAGTCAAATCAGTTGAAAGCTAGACACCAACCAGTGGTCACTACCCTGCAGTTTACCTCTAGCTCTGCCTTGTGTTGTTCCGGAGTTGAGAGATTCCAGATCCGGCAGACTCCGTGGCAGAGAAGACTGATAGAAGCATCTGTCCATGTACAAGTCCTAACGTGCACCTTATAACCTTCACACAAATTCGTGGGTATATAAGTGTGTAGCCAGCAACGATCATCAAGAGATCCGACTTGAGAACTTCCTACATTTTGGACCATCTGGACGGCCGAGGAACCAGTCGTTAGCCCCCAACATCACCGGAAGCAAGATAACCAGGACCAGATCTACCCATACTATTCAAGATTCATGTTGCTAGTACTAAGTGTTATAGTACTAGCTTGATACTCACTTATTAACTTTCTATAAAGTGGCTAAGACCTTGTCCAGCGCAATTCATATTTAACCATTCCATTTGGGACGTACTAAGCGATCAGTGCTCTTTAATTAACAGGCGACTTTGACTCTCGTAATTACCTTATTCAGATATTCAAACTCTAGTGATATCTAACGTCGCCCACTGATTTGTGTTCTACGTATTTCTGCTTCAAGAATATCAAACTTAGTTCAGTACCCCCATGAGGTTACTAGAGATTGCCGTGTTCTACAATACGCGTGTCTAATCCTAACTGTGAGCTGCTACTTGGGCACGCGACCAGCCAGCAAGAGGTCAAATCAGTGACATTGAATTATACGAATATATTGAGGTCTTCCAGTAAAAATATAAACTTGCTAATTAAACCCGTGATCAGAAGATTATACCTGAACGTTGGAAGTGGGAGACTAGGCTCCATCCAGATCCGCTAATGCTAGCAGTTCCCTTCTATCATTTGTTTTGTGCGAATATAACTATCTTTCTATGCTCTTTATTTCTTTACTTAAATAAACGTAAACTTGTGTCGTGTTACCGTGTGTTTATTTTGTGTTCTCTATTCCTCATACCTTGTATTGTGCATGCAGCCTTCTATACCCAGTCATTCAGAACTCACATTACCCAAGTTAAACCTGTAGAAAAACAGGGCATAACATTGGTGGCAGCGGTGGGAACGTGACCAGGTAGCTACGTGGAGCACCCGTCACGCGAACCCTATACCAACAATATTGAGATTGCTGAGGTAATACAGCTACGATACCTTACGACCTTAAAATAGGCTAGGGACTAGCCTAGTTAAAGAAGGATGTAATGTAATGCCCTCGAAAATGTCCCGCACCCACAATAATACTAACCCGAGTTGACGTCAGGTATAGCGTAAAATAGTCGTAGATGGTAAGTCCAATAAACTCATCACGTGATAACACCACGAGACTATCACCTGGTTCTTAAAAATCGGACTAAGGTTGCTATACTTTTAGTACGTCCGTGGTAGTACAGTGGGTTAGCGCGCGGGCCTGGTGGTGATGGTTGGGTCACTAACCAGGGTTCGAACCCCACCCAAGGCATCTCAAAACCTGTGGGTTTTTAGGGGGGTTAAATTCCCTTCAGAGGTTCGTACCCCGCGCCAGGTACCAGGAAAAGTTGATCCTAAAGGTAGCCTGGGGATATTTCAGGAGACCATGAATTCCCTTCACACCCAGCATTTCATTGGCGGCAGCGGTGGTTCTTGATTCGGATAAAAGGTTGCATTACATTACAAGTTTGGAACAGCTAGAACACGAGAACATCATGGCGCAACCTACCCACACTTCCATCCCAAATTATGATCAAACAAATTATGGGATCGAAGTATTCATGGACGTAGTGAAACCCTTACTTGACGTTAGTTATACCACGGACGCACAAAAAATAGCCGTAACAGTACCACACCTGGGAAAAGCCGTTCCCCTGGTGGCCTATCAAGTGCACCCTGACCTCACCTGGAACGAATTTCGCACAATAGTGATTGAAGCCATTAGACCTTCGTTGGGCGCTTTCGTGGCCCACACCCGTATCTTAGACACGAAATTCGAAGGCGATCTAGATACCACAGTGAGTAAGCTTGCCCAAAACATAAAACATTCTTTCCCCACGTTGACCAAAATCCAACAAGAACAGCAAATTCTGGTCAACCTTGTGTCAATATTGCCCTCAGCAGTAACAGACCATTTCCGGGTGCACGATTTCGTCGGATACAGAAAAGACCTCATCACGATCCGACGTATTTTGGCCGTGTGCACAGAAGCACCCACCCAAATCGCTGCAATCAAGAGGTTTCCCACGCGCCCGCAGCAAACCAACCACCAAAACCCCAACAATGCCTCCCCAGCCTCATCTTTCAACAACAGACCCACCTACCCTTCCGGCAAGCCCCAACCCAGTAGACCCCGGTTCCAACCGTCCCAGCCACGCAGAATCTTCAACCGGAACCGCAACTACAACACCTACCAAAGTAAAAACCCTACCTTAGTTATTATCAACCCCTATGATTTCCCTGCCTGTAATGCTCAGTGTGCCCTCCACCAAATTCGTGACTCTGCCAAACCTCGCCCCTCTACCCCTCGCATTTCTGTAAATGAAGAGGAGTGGGGACAAGAGGAAGAAATTGCCCCCCATACCATGACCTCAGACGATACCGAGGAAATCCTGGAAGAGGTAAATACCGACCCCCAGGATTTTTAAAGTATCCCCCGCCCACGATGGGCTCGGCGGGGGACGCCATAACTAGTCGCACTGCCCCCATTTATTACATGGCCAAAATCAAGGACATTCCTGTCCGCTTGCTAATTGACACGGGAGCTGCCAAGTCATGTTTGTTCAAATCTTACTATGAAAAACATCCCCGACGATTTGGCCCTTTGTTAAACACCAAAACAGAACTCATCTCAGCTGCTGATACTTACTTAAATCTCCTAGGAGACACTTTACCCCTATCAGTAACCATTCCTGGCCCCCATGCTTGTTGTTATCACACATTTACAGTATTTTCCTCCAACTGTAAACATTATGATGGTTTCCTTGGACTTGACCTCCTTCAAAAACTAGAGGCCCAGATTGACTGCGGCCAAAGGCTGATCTCATTCAAAAATAAATTCCAGCCCAAAGCCTCTGACAAACCAATCACACAGAAACCCATTCACAAAAAGAAAAAACAACCTCCTCCTCAACAAACCCTGATTCGGGGTTACCAAGTTGCAGCTAGCACTAAGGTGACTCCTAAAACCTCCCCTTGCCCCGAGATCTCTCAAAACCTCACTCAATTCAGTAAAAAAATGCCTCAACAAACGAAAGAAGACAAGTCCAAGCAACTCCCCCTCGGTAATCCCCTCAATTCTCGTAACTCTGTCCAGAATAAATCCTCCCATGTTTTCAGGACAGACTCTGAGATAGGTAACCCTAATTCTATCCAATGTTTATGTACACATGTTTCCAGAGAAAATGCCGACCGATGTACCCAATGTTTCCCCCATGCCCCCAGAAATGTTAACAACCCCAAATCAATACACCAGTCCTACACCAATAACCCATGTTCTACACCTAATTTTTTTCCCACCAACCCTCCGCAGTCCCCCCAGCAAATCCCGTTTTCTAACTCGCTCCCCTCTCACCCTTCTGAACCGCCCGCACGCGCCTGTAACCCCCCCCTCACGCGTGACTCCCCCCAAAGTGATTTCCCCCCCCTCATGCGTACCGAACACCTGCTCACCAGTCGGTCCCCCACCATCATGAGCCCAACCAAACTTTCAACCTCCACCAATTCCCACCAACAAAATTTCCCTTGTGACCGTTTTCAGTCAGTAGCTCCCTTCCACCCCCCCACAATTCACACCCCTAATCAACTTCAAAACCCCACACTTGACTCACCCCCTCATGACAGACAAACCCACCAACCCCAGATAACCTCTAAACAAACAGTTACTGCCACCGACAACGCTCCCCCCACCAACCCTCCGCAGTCCCTCCAACAAATCCCGTTTTCTAACCCCCTCACACCGCGCCCCACTGATCCTCTCACACGCGCCGTTAATTCCCCCCTCACGCGTGACCCCCACCAAAGTGACCTTGCCCCCCTTATAAGTACCAAGCACCTGCTCACCAGTCAGTCCCCCACCATCATTAGCCCAGCGGTAGTTCAGGATAAATGCCAAATTCCCCCCCACCATCAAAAATGGGTGAACCTGCGGCCCATACCCCAAACTCACATGGTATTTTCCCCCACTAACACATCCCCCAACCCCCATCGCTACCTCTTACAACCCGCCATCATTCCCGCTCGTATCAACCACATTCTCGTGGCTAATATCTCAGAGGAACCCCTGACATTACCGAAAGGTCTCATTATAGGAGACCTCGAAACTTTCGATGACCTCCCCATACATTGTAACGACACCCCTACCAGCCTCCAATTGCCCCCTCTTCCTGAGACACTATCTGACCACCAAAAGAACGGCATGTACAACCTACTGCTGGAATTCAGTGACGTCTTTGCCCAACAACCCACCGAAATCGGACAGACGGATGTAGAACAACACATCATTAACACCACAGGCCCCCCCATACGACAACCATCCCGTAGAAAGAACCCCATACAACGTCAGGAAGAGGAACGCCAAGTCCAGGAAATGTTAGAGGCCGGGATTGCCACCCCGTCCATTAGCCCCTGGTCTTCCCCTGTTGTCTTAGTCAAAAAGAAAGATGGGACAACTCGTTTTTGCGTCGATTACAGGAGGTTAAATGATATAACCATTAAAGACGCTACGCCCTTACCCCGCATAGACGATTCCCTTGACTCCCTATACGGATCCAAATGGTTCACTACCCTCGACTTGCAAGCAGGGTATTGGCAAGTGCCTATCAAGGCCGAGGACCAACAGAAAACAGCATTTTCCACTAGTGGTGGCCATCACTATGAATTTAACGTCCTACCTTTTGGCCTCTGTAACGGACCCGCCACTTTCTCCCGTTTGATGGAAACGGTATTACATGGCCTAACCTGGGAAACCTGCCTAGCCTATCTGGACGATATTATTGTGTACTCTCCAACCTGGGAAGAACACCTCTTCAGGTTGAGACAAGTCCTGCAAAGAATCCGAGCCGCCGGGTTGAAATTAAAACCCTCAAAGTGCGTGATTGCCCGGAATAAGGTAGATTTTCTCGGACACGTGATATCTGAACATGGTATTGCGCCAGACCCAAAGAAACTTCAAGCCATACAAAACCAAACCCCACCCACCACGGTTAAAGGAATACGTTCGTTTCTAGGTTTAGCCACGTACTACAGACGTTTCGTCCCCCACTTTGCCACCATAGCCAGACCCCTCCACCAACTTACCCACAAAGACACTCCGTTCGCCTGGACACCTGAAAGAGACCTCGCGTTTAACACTTTGAAGCAAAAGCTAATCCAAGCCCCTATCGTCGTTTTCCCTGACTACCAGAAACCTTTCCGTCTTTATACCGACGTATCTCTGTACGCCATAGGTGCCGTATTATCTCAAATCAGAGATGGAAAGGAACATGTGATAGCGTATGCCAGCTGCACACTCACCCCACCCCAACAAAATTACGCAGCCACCAAGAGAGAGTGCTTAGGGATCATTTGGGCACTCAGCCACTTCCGGTCATTTGTGTTGGGCGCAAAACTCGAAATAATTACCGACCATCAATCTTTACAATGGCTGCGTAGGTGCGAAACCAACTCAGCCATTTTGGTACGTTGGAGAGAGACCCTAGAGGACTACGACTTTACCATACAATATCGTCCCGGCAAACTCCATACTAATGCAGACGCCCTGTCACGTTTGCCAGTACCAAAAGACCCCCCCACCAACCTGGCCGCCTTACAAAACACTCAATTGGTATCTACCCCCACCTCCCAACAGAATGCCCCCCCAGCCCCCTCCCTAATTCAATCTTGGGAAGCACGAATCAGACCCCCCTGGATACCGTTAAACGTCTTCAGGAGACTGACTCGCTGGGGAGATCAACTTGCCACAGACACTGGTCACATAATCTTGGACCCCACCATAGCCCACGACTACATGATTGCCATCCACGAGGGAAACGGCATACACCTTGGACAAAAGAAAATGTTAAAGATCTTCACAGACCAATACTGGACCCCCAACCCCTCCAAAATTGCACAACGAGTGACAGAATCCTGCAAACCGTGTTTATTGGGAAAGGATAGATCACGCACCCAGGCCCAGCTGGTACCATTTCTGCCAACAAACCGTTCCAAGTCCTATCCCTCGACATCATGGGCCCGTTCCCTTCTTACGCTGGCAACCGCTATATCGTCACATTTGTAGACGTATATTCAAAATTTCTAATAGCCTGCCCAGTTAAAGACCACACAGCCACCACAGTCGCCACACTGCTTGCCACCGAAGTGTTCCCTATATTCGGCCTTCCCCTTGCTCTTCTATCGGACAATGCCCCCGAGTTTAGTGGACACGTTTGGCAACAATTCACCCAACAATGCGGTATCAAGATTAAACACTCATCCCCGTACTGGCCTCAAGGAAATGCTATCTGCGAACGCAGCCATCGCACCATCAACAACCAGTTACGTACAAGAATGATTGCTCTTAATACCTTAGACTGGCCATCACAACTAAAGATGATACAGTGGGGTATGAACACCTGTCCTCGGGAAGACGGTATTTCCCCTCATGAACGTGTTTACGGTGTACCACCCCTGTTACTGCCATTCCACCACCACGCTCACCTTCCCTCCACCACCTCCACAATTGACCCATTGCAACATCTGCAAAACACCCTCCATACCGCCCAGATCTGTCAAGACACCAAAACTGATAACATCGATGACAAAAACCCTTTCGCCATCCATGACACCGTAATGATAGCCAACCTCCCTATCACCAACAAGTTAGGCCCTCGCTATGTCGGACCCTACACCGTAATACAAGTCCCAAATGCCTTTCAAGTCACCATCGACTATCACGGCGTAACTCGCACGCTCCGAACTAGATTCGTCCGAGCGTTTAAACCCCTAAAGCCACAAGACATTACCCCACCCCACACGTCCGACCCTAAATTAAACACCCCTACTCACCCCCTCACTCAGGCTACAAATATTCCCATGCAAACACCTAAGGACCTAAGCCCTCCAACACCGAACCGACAAATCTTTTCTCACCATACCCCCCCAACTAACCTCCACAAACCCCAAGCCCCCAATATCACACCCTCTTCCACCATGACACCTTCCTTCACTTCTGATATTCAAGTTCCTCCCCAACTTATCCAAGTACAAAAACCTCCACCCACAACCCCGACCACAACAGAAACCCTCCCGTCTAGCCCTGACATACCTCCACCAGGCACCACAGTGAGAAAACCACCACACCCACCCCAAACCAAGTACACCCCCAACCGCACCACACAATCTACCTCAGTAACCTCACGCTACAACTTACGCCCACGACAAACATCGTTTAAAACCTCCAGAAAACACACCCTACTAACCAAGTTCCGTAGGGCTGCCAGACCACTACCCTCCTCCTCCTCCTCCTCCTCCTCTTCTTCGTCTTTGTCGAATTCTCCCCCACAAAGGGAAAGAAGACGAATAATCACCAGCAAATCACCAACCTCATCAAACGACACACGCCCCTACCCCCAACCCTCCAACTTAAATCTACACTCCTTACCCACCCGTCTAGCCCCCCCCGCATCCGCCCCTTTCCCCTCCACGATCCCCACCACCCCACCCACACACCGACCAACCTCCTCATCTCACCGAACCCCCAACCAACCCCCCCCTAAGAAAACCCCCCCCAAAATCACCCCCGAGAAAACCCCCGCATGTCAGTTACCTATAAAACGTGCTTCCCCTCACTATAAAACATCGTCGAGCGACTCAAGTCCCACGACAAACATCTACCTTCCCACCAGGACCGCCAGAGGTAGAATAATCAACAGACCCATCAGATTTAAAGACAGCGATACAAAAATAACACCCCGTTCTGACACTAAGGACCCAAGCCACACAACACACACACCCCCTCCTTCCCACACACCTCCTTCACCCCCCTTACCTAAACCGATTGTGCGCATTGCCTCACTATATATTCCCAACCTACAACATCGCCCAAGAAAACCAAATAAAAACCAGACTCACATTCCCCCTTCATCCCCAGCTCTGTTGTCACGCGCGAATCCCCTTTCGGTAAATAACCCATTCACCACACTAAACAGACTTCCTGTCAATCCCACACACCTCACTCCGACCCCCACGGGGGAAAGCTACAAACCATTCATACGAAAGGTTAAAGTAAAGACCCCCACTGGACACTTGGCCCGTGTACCACACCCACACCAAGCCCGGGCAGCTGCCCGCCACAACACAGAGGACACATTCTTACAGGTATACATTGACCTGCAAAAGAAACCTGACCGTCGCTCTCGTGTTTGGTGGAACTTTCTAAATACCCTGGAAATGACTCACCATCACTATGCTTCTTTTAACTTCACCCTTGAGGCTCGAGGACGAGCCTATAATGAAGGAGAGGGAAGTAAAATGCCCCAGAACAAGAAGCCCACCACAGAAGCCACGAGCGAACACCACACAGAAACACCCGGAAGAAAGGTCCACAGAACGAAAGGACCAGCTGACCGAGCCAGCCATTTCAGACAGGCCCAAGCCCGCAGGGCTAAGCAGCTCATGGCCACACCTTGTTACCTTTTCTAAACTGACCATTTTTCCACACCTCACGTACACTAACCCCCTCGTGTCCTACACTCCTAACTACAAAGATGATGAACAGGAATATACATTCATATTAAAAACAACCATGCCCTGTCCCGACGTTGAGCCAATGCCAACACATCAGACAGCCATAATATTTATGTATGTTCTTACATCCGAGAAGTAGATTTTATATATATCTTAGAAGTTAAAACACCCACGTTTGTTCCTAGACCTCTTATATCATTTTCCATGACTAGTATAGATATATGTAACCCGTGCCCACTGCCCAGTCGCCCCTTGCATTTGTTCCTCTAGTGACTAAGTCTATAATATTAACTGCCACCAGCATTGATACGACATAGCGGCACTGTCCTTGCTACAAAGATGATGAACAGGAATATACATTCATATAAAAAAAACAACCATGCCCTGTCCCGACGTTGAGCCAATGCCAAC
Source organism: Lithodes maja (assembly GCA_037953745.1). Lineage (NCBI taxonomy): Eukaryota > Metazoa > Arthropoda > Malacostraca > Decapoda > Lithodidae > Lithodes > Lithodes maja. The sequence goes on along the minus strand of JBAKBP010005687.1, from coordinate 53,852 downwards.
ACATCAGACAGCCATAATTATATCTATGTATGTTCTTGCATCCGAGAAGTAGATGTTATATATTTTAGAAGTTAAAACACCCACGATTGTCCCTAGACCTCCATGACTAGTATAGATATATGTAACCCGTGCCCACTGCCCAGTCGCCCCTTGCATTTGTTCCTCTAGTAACTAAGTCTATAATATTAACTGCCACCAGCATTGATACGACATAACGGCACTGTCCTTGCTACAAAGATGATGAACAGGAATATACATTCATATAAAAAAAAAAACAACCATGCCCTGTCCCGACGTTGAGCCAATGCCAACACATCAGACAGCCATAATTATATCTATGTATGTTCTTGCATCCGAGAAGTAGATGTTATATATTTTAGAAGTTAAAACACCCACGATTGTCCCTAGACCTCTTATATCATTTTCCATGACGAGTATAGATATATGTAACCCGTGCTCAGTCGCCCCTTGCATTGTTCCTCTAGTAACTAAGTATCAATATTAACATTCCCTAACATCTTGTCTTGCCAGACTAAGCTTTATGAAGACCCATCGCCCCATAAATCTATGTATGCAATCCTTAGGTTAAGTATTTTTATCCGCCATTGTGTTCACCTTTTTCCATTTACTTTCCACAATTGTCATACGTCTTCCCCTTGCCTCCTTCGTATCCACAGCCCACACTACGCCAATTTACTTCGTGTCTTACACCTCTTACCCCAACCAGAGATTGTATAAGATAACCTGGTTACCAGTATCTGTCATAAGTACCCCGAAACAATAACTAAGTACCCCTACGAACTGCCGCTTTTGTTGGTATTTATATTTATATTTAATAGAAAACGCAGTTCCCAGGACCAACTAATAGTATCCATAACCCTCGGACTGATCACATAACTCTATCTTTTCCAGACTCATATACCACCCCATAGTTGCATTCCCCGGTAGCATATTTTGGCTAACGTATTCTACTGCCTTTTCAAACTTTCCATATCAAGTGTAGCCTAATGCCACCCCCACGCCCAGGGACCTTAGGGGCAAAATTTCCCTGTAGCCCTTGAACTCTCCCCCCCTCTCAGTAAGAATTCCCGCGCTTCTCGACTCTTGTCCGACCTAGCCTCTCTCTCATACCTCTTGAAGATCCTTGAATTGTCCGTTGCTAACGCTCTCCAACCTTTTATATATATACTCCTATCCAGCCTACCTTCACTTAGTAGGCCAGAACAACATTAGAACTTTACTAGCCCCTTGCATGCCATCTATTCTCTTACAACACATTCACAACCCTGCACCCAATGGTCGTCGGTGCGAGGCTAGCCGCCCCGCCAGTTACTAACTTCTATTGCCATACTTCCAGATAAATGTGGCAGAGTTAGCAACCCAGTCTCCACCACATCCAGCAAACTCTACAATTAACAACCAGCCGAGTAAAACCAGCTAGCTAAGGCACCTTCGGTTTTGGTATTAAAGACACCCACATCTGTCTCATACACAGAGGGTTATTATAAACACTGGTGATATGGCAAGCCCCTAGCCACAGCCGCCGGACGACGATCACAGAGAGAGTGCGCCCAGCTCCCCCTTTTGGCCCACCCGAGGAGGGAGACCCCCACCCCCGCGGAGGTATACCTGGCCCCTGTTTTGACTTTCGAGTCATTGCCAGGTAGCACAGGAATTCTTCCTGTCAATGAACTAACCATGAATGACTAACACCTTTACTAACCTCTATTAGCTCACAATAAACCATTTACCTTTCTTGCATGCTCTGATCACTAAATTAGCACCTCAGCTATACCATAGAATGAAGATTGAACAATCTAGAGAGACGTTCCTATCACAGCTGTCCCCATCCTCCTCGCAAAGTAGATCCAGTCTCTCTCCCCTAAATACGTCCAGTATAGCCAAAATAGTACCTCTTACTAAGGCTCAGTTATATGACATATAAAGGCTTTCCTATAGCCCTGTGCCACAACAGTAAATACCATCTTACCTAGTCTCCATTTCTATTGAGAGCTCAATTAAGTTCATAAGACTCGAGATCCCTACTGTCTACAGGGTCCAGAACCGAGCCTATAAATCTAACTCCCGCCCCCAGTCAAATCAGTTGAAAGCTAGACACCAACCAGTGGTCACTACCCTGCAGTTTACCTCTAGCTCTGCCTTGTGTTGTTCCGGAGTTGAGAGATTCCAGATCCGGCAGACTCCGTGGCAGAGAAGACTGATAGAAGCATCTGTCCATGTACAAGTCCTAACGTGCACCTTATAACCTTCACACAAATTCGTGGGTATATAAGTGTGTAGCCAGCAACGATCATCAAGAGATCCGACTTGAGAACTTCCTACATTTTGGACCATCTGGACGGCCGAGGAACCAGTCGTTAGCCCCCAACATCACCGGAAGCAAGATAACCAGGACCAGATCTACCCATACTATTCAAGATTCATGTTGCTAGTACTAAGTGTTATAGTACTAGCTTGATACTCACTTATTAACTTTCTATAAAGTGGCTAAGACCTTGTCCAGCGCAATTCATATTTAACCATTCCATTTGGGACGTACTAAGCGATCAGTGCTCTTTAATTAACAGGCGACTTTGACTCTCGTAATTACCTTATTCAGATATTCAAACTCTAGTGATATCTAACGTCGCCCACTGATTTGTGTTCTACGTATTTCTGCTTCAAGAATATCAAACTTAGTTCAGTACCCCCATGAGGTTACTAGAGATTGCCGTGTTCTACAATACGCGTGTCTAATCCTAACTGTGAGCTGCTACTTGGGCACGCGACCAGCCAGCAAGAGGTCAAATCAGTGACATTGAATTATACGAATATATTGAGGTCTTCCAGTAAAAATATAAACTTGCTAATTAAACCCGTGATCAGAAGATTATACCTGAACGTTGGAAATGGGAGACTAGGCTCCATCCAGATCCGCTAATGCTAGCAGTTCCCTTCTATCATTTGTTTTGTGCGAATATAACTATCTTTCTATGCTCTTTATTTCTTTACTTAAATAAACGTAAACTTGTGTCGTGTTACCGTGTGTTTATTTTGTGTTCTCTATTCCTCATACCTTGTATTGTGCATGCAGCCTTCTATACCCAGTCATTCAGAACTCACATTACCCAAGTTAAACCTGTAGAAAAACAGGGCATAACACCTTTTTTCCAGTGCCGTTTTTTCCAGTGCCATTTTTTCCAGTGCCTTTTTTTCCAGTGCCGTTTTTTCCCGGAGCCTTTTTTTCCGAGTACCTCTTTTCATGTATGTATTTTAATTATCACGGTCTATTTCGTTATGTGTTGACCAGTTGACAAGCAAAGATTGTGAAATATTTCACTCTTCTATCAGTATTACAACCTTTAGTGTTCTTCTCGGTCTTTCTTCTACTCGACAAACTCTCTCCCTTAATTAATCTTTCCTTCATCCTATGACTTAAACTGCTATATATCCCTTGTGTCCAGGCATTTTGACCCAAACGCCCCTTGATTTTGGCTCCCTGTCACTCTTTTGGCTTTGGGTGAGACACTCGTTACACTCAGCCTGCCGTTTGTCTTCTTCATAAACACATAAGAAAAAATACTTACTGAAACGTTTTGCTGTCTTCCAAATTTAATAGATCTGTAGTATGAACACAAACAATTGTGATACGTTGTCCGGTCGTACCAGGTATATTTCATAAGCATTGCTGTCTTCGTGGTGCAATGCATAAGTGTATTGATTTTCGGTGTGAGCATCCTAGGTTCGAATCCCCGGACTGTCACATGTGTTTGTTAATTTCATTAATCTAGTTTAGGAGTTGGTTAGTGGAGAGAACATAATAATTATTAATTTCGTGTTTCTAATATCGGTATATGTATTGTAGATGTATACTTTCCAAAAAATATTGTTGTTATTTTCAGTCAACTTCAAATCGCTTAATAGTCAGACAAGTTTGAAGTTTGAGTTAGATGCATTGTATAAAAATGTGTACATTAAAGTTGTAAGGAAATAAGACAATCCAGTAAATGTCTTTGATTATGAACAGACTCTTAAAGTAGTTTATTGTAGCTAAGCCTAAAACAAAATTTGGAGGTTAGGAGTTTAACGCGGACATACCGGCATGTAATACAATGAAAACTGATAGTCAAAATTATAAGAAGTGCATAGGCTATTTTCTTTTTGTTTTGTTTTTTTGCTTGCATCATATCCATCGATCTGGGTGTCCATTATCTCTCGATACCTTTACCTGATCTGATTGACGAGACGAGTAATTTAGCCAAGTGAGATGAGTTCTAATATCTACTATACTGTATACAATATAATATGAGTTATAATGTCTACTATACTGTATACAGTATATTATGAGTTCTAATGTCTACTATACTGTATACAGTATAATATGAGTTCTAATGTCTACTATACTGTATACAGTATAATATGAGTTATAATGTCTACTATACTGTATACAGTATAATATGAGTTATAATGTCTACTATACTGTATACAGTATAATATGAGTTCTAATGTCTACTATACTGTATACAGTATAATATGAGTTCTAATGTCTACTATACTGTATACAGTATAATATGAGTTCTAATGTCTACTATACTGTATACAGTATAATATGAGTTCTAATGTCTACTATACTGTATACAGTATAATATGAGTTCTAATGTCTACTATACTGTATACAGTATAATATGAGTTCTAATGTCTACTATACTGTATACAGTATATTATGAGTTCTAATGTCTACTATACTGTATACAGTATAATATGAGTTATAATGTCTACTATACTGTATACAGTATAATATGAGTTCTAATGTCTACTATACTGTATACAGATAATATGAGTTCTAATGTCTACTATACTGTATACAGTATAATATGAGTTCTAATGTCTACTATACTGTATACAGTATAATATGAGTTCTAATGTCTACTATACTGTATACAGTATAATATGAGTTCTAATGTCTACTATACTGTATACAGTATAATATGAGTTATAATGTCTACTATACTGTATACAGTATAATATGAGTTCTAATGTCTACTATACTGTATACAGTATAATATGAGTTCTAATGTCTACTATACTGTATACAGTATAATATGAGTTCTAATGTCTACTATACTGTATACAGTATAATATGAGTTCTAATGTCTACTATACTGTATACAGTATAATATGAGTTCTAATGTCTACTATACTGTATACAGTATAATATGAGTTCTAATGTCTACTATACTGTATACAGTATAATATGAGTTCTAATGTCTACTATACTGTATACAGTATAATATGAGTTCTAATGTCTACTATACTGTATACAGTATAATATGAGTTCTAATGTCTACTATACTGTATACAGTATAATATGAGTTCTAATGTCTACTATACTGTATACAGTATAATATGAGTTCTAATGTCTACTATACTGTATACAGTATAATATGAGTTCTAATGTCTACTATACTGTATACAGTATAATATGAGTTCTAATGTCTACTATACTGTATACAGTATAATATGAGTTCTAATGTCTACTATACTGTATACAGTATAATATGAGTTCTAATGTCTACTATACTGTATACAGTATAATATCATCTAATGTCTACTAATACTGTATACAGTATATGTATGAGTTCTATTGTCTACTATACTGTATACAGTATAATATGAGTTCTAATGTCTACTATACTGTATACAGTATAATATGAGTTCTAATGTCTACTATACTGTATACAGTATAATATGAGTTCTAATGTCTACTATACTGTATACAGTATAATATGAGTTCTAATGTCTACTATACTGTATACAGTATAATATGAGTTCTAATGTCTACTATACTGTATACAGTATAATATGAGTTCTAATGTCTACTATACTGTATACAGTATAATATGAGTTCTAATGTCTACTATACTGTATACAGTATAATATGAGTTCTAATGTCTACTATACTGTATACAGTATAATATGAGTTCTAATGTCTACTATACTGTATACAGTATAATATGAGTTCTAATGTCTACTATACTGTATACAGTATAATATGAGTTCTAATGTCTACTATACTGTATACAGTATAATATGAGTTCTAATGTCTACTATACTGTATACAGTATAATATGAGTTCTAATGTCTACTATACTGTATACAGTATAATATGAGTTCTAATGTCTACTATACTGTATACAGTATAATATGAGTTCTAATGTCTACTATACTGTATACAGTATAATATGAGTTCTAATGTCTACTATACTGTATACAGTATAATATGAGTTCTAATGTCTACTATACTGTATACAGTATAATATGAGTTCTAATGTCTACTATACTGTATACAGTATAATATGAGTTCTAATGTCTACTATACTGTATACAGTATAATATGAGTTCTAATGTCTACTATACTGTATACAGTATAATATGAGTTCTAATGTCTACTATACTGTATACAGTATATTATGAGTTCTAATGTCTACTATACTGTATACAGTATAATATGAGTTCTAATGTCTACTATACTGTATACAGTATAATATGAGTTCTAATGTCTACTATACTGTATACAGTATAATATGAGTTCTAATGTCTACTATACTGTATACAGTATATTATGAGTTCTAATGTCTACTATACTGTATACAGTATAATATGAGTTCTAATGTCTACTATACTGTATACAGTATAATATGAGTTCTAATGTCTACTATACTGTATACAGTATAATATGAGTTCTAATGTCTACTATACTGTATACAGTATAATATGAGTTCTAATGTCTACTATACTGTATACAGTATAATATGAGTTCTAATGTCTACTATACTGTATACAGTATAATATGAGTTCTAATGTCTACTATACTGTATACAGTATAATATGAGTTCTAATGTCTACTATACTGTATACAGTATAATATGAGTTCTAATGTCTACTATACTGTATACAGTATAATATGAGTTCTAATGTCTACTATACTGTATACAGTATAATATGAGTTCTAATGTCTACTATACTGTATACAGTATAATATGAGTTCTAATGTCTACTATACTGTATACAGTATAATATGAGTTCTAATGTCTACTATACTGTATACAGTATAATATGAGTTCTAATGTCTACTATACTGTATACAGTATAATATGAGTTCTAATGTCTACTATACTGTATACAGTATAATATGAGTTCTAATGTCTACTATACTGTATACAGTATAATATGAGTTCTAATGTCTACTATACTGTATACAGTATAATATGAGTTCTAATGTCTACTATACTGTATACAGTATAATATGAGTTCTAATGTCTACTATACTGTATACAGTATAATATGAGTTCTAATGTCTACTATACTGTATACAGTATAATATGAGTTCTAATGTCTACTATACTGTATACAGTATAATATGAGTTCTAATGTCTACTATACTGTATACAGTATATTATGAGTTCTAATGTCTACTATACTGTATACAGTATAATATGAGTTCTAATGTCTACTATACTGTATACAGTATAATATGAGTTATAATGTCTACTATACTGTATACAGTATAATATGAGTTCTAATGACTACTATACTGTATACAGTATAATATGAGTTCTAATGTCTACTATACTGTATACAGTATAATATGAGTTATAATGTCTACTATACTGTATACAGTATAATATGAGTTATATTGTCTACTATACTGTATACAGTATATTATGAGTTCTAATGTCTACTATACTGTATACAGTATAATATGAGTTCTAATGTCTACTATACTGTATACAGTATAATATGAGTTCTAATGTCTACTATACTGTATACAGTATAATATGAGTTCTAATGTCTACTATACTGTATACAGTATAATATGAGTTCTAATGTCTACTATACTGTATACAGTATAATATGAGTTCTAATGTCTACTATACTGTATACAGTATAATATGAGTTCTAATGTCTACTATACTGTATACAGTATAATATGAGTTATAATGTCTACTATACTGTATACAGTATATTATGAGTTCTAATGTCTACTATACTGTATACAGTATATGATTGATTGTAAATCACCTGAAGCAGTCCAAGAAAGAATAACAAACATTATATAGATATATATTTTGTCATGATGGAACTTATAAAAGGTTTTGCTTGCATTCATCAAAATGAGTAAATTTGAAGGGGAATGATAACATTCTTAACGAGATAACTGACACAGGGACACTAAATTGTGTAAGGAAATTGAGTAATGCTAATTATAATATTATAGACAGTTTTGCTCACTACATATTCAAATAGATGTTTGCAATCACAAGTTGAATAACTTGTACAAATAATGATAAAAGAAGCAGAAATTCAAATTTAGGAAGCTTGAAAACTAAAATGAAAGGTAGAGTTAATTGATTAACTTAACCGATTAACTTTTAAAATTAACTTAACTTAACTAGTTAATTCACAAATTCGAGTTAACTTAACTTATGGAGCTGTCGTAGCCTAGCGGGCTAAGGCTCTACGCGCTATGTTGGTGACGACTAGCCGCGTGGGTTCGAATCTCGGCTATGCTACAACAGTATCCAGTGCTATATATAGTCTTCGTGGCTTAGTGCTGTAGAATTCATTACAGTTGAGGATTTCCGCAGATGAAATGAATTCATAAGGTTATTCAACCTTAACTTAACTAGTTAATTTAATGAGTTAATCTACCCAACTCTGATATATATATATATATATAGGCCTATATATATATATGTATATATATATATATATATATATATATATATATATATATATAAAATATATATATATATATATATATATATATATATATAATAATAATAATAATAATAATAATAATAATAATATTTATTCAGTTAGCAATTTACAGAGTTGGTACCACATAGTTTGTTACAAATATGACATGTACCAGCCTTGCATAATTCCAACTAAGGATAGCCCAATAAGGCCGTTAGGCGTATTTCCATTGGGGTCCTTGTGGGATTAGGTTAGCTGGGGAAAATGGGGAGGATAAAGAAATAGATACTTTAGAGAAAGTATTTCTAGGGGGTTATTTTAAGATACCTTACATCCTATAGTAAATATCAGTAATCCGTAATCAGTAATCATTTCAGTTTGGTTTGTCTATCTCTTATGTCGCATTTAGTAGTAGACATAAGCTTGGTGCTCCCTTCTCGCAGCTGTCCGGTTCAGGTGTTCCTTCAGGCTACGTCTGAAGGAATACAGTGTTCTCTTTTCACGGACTGACTGGGGTAGGTCGTTCCAGTCTTTGATGGCGGTGAAGAAGAATGTTTGCTTACCCTGTCCTTGGATTCTCGGGACCTTAAAATTAAACATCCTGTTTCTTGTATTATGTCCACTCCTCTCATTTGCTTTAACAAAATCATTCTTTAGGTACTCTGGAGCTCTGTCATAGAAAATTTTGAAGGCATTAGTGAGCCTGATTTGTTTGGCCCTGTCAGCGACATTGAGCATACCTAGTGACTGAAGTTGTTCCTGGCCAACATGTGATCTGGGTCCTAGGTTCAGCATGAACCTAACCATTTTATTTTGAGTGACCTGAAGTTTGTGCTGTGCTGATTTAGATGATGCAGAGTACCAGGATGACACAGAATAGTCAAAATGACATTGAACAAGCGCTTGGCAGAGGGTCTTTTTGGTCGCCGCGGGCAAGCATCCCACCTGTCTATACAGGTATTTTATACGTGCTCTACACTTACTCAGGATAGATTCCAAAATTGTTTCACCTGACAAACTCGCGTCCAGTTTTAGTCCGAGATATTTAACTTGTGACACTGTTGTTATAGGAATATCATTACAGTTGACCGAGAAGCCCACAATGTCTTTCAGTTTGCGTTTTGTTCCACATAAGATGGCTTCCGTCTTGCCCAGGTGAAGAGATAGTCTATTGTCCACTAGCCATTCACTACATGATTCTAGTTCTTTGGAAAGTGAAGCGGCAATACTTATTGGGTCTTTTCCTGAAACCAGGAGCACGCTGTCGTCTGCATACAGTAATAATTTACATGAGACGCTCAGTTCCATGTCGTTCACATAACAGAGAAAGAGTAAGGGACCAAGGATGCTTCCCTGCGGGACCCCACAGTTAATTGGCATAGGATCAGATATATTATCATCAATTTTGACTCTTTGGGTTCTACCACTAAGATAAGATTTAAACCAGTTCACAGATCCTATGCCCATTGCTTGTAGTTTATTACATAGGATATCATGGTCTACTGTGTCAAACGCTTTTTGTAGATCAAGAAGAACCATACCGGTGTAGTTACCTTTAGACATTTCTTTACGAATGTGATCCGTTAAGTGGATGAGACAGGAGTCTGTCGAGTACATGCATCTGAAACCTGATTGAAACTTATAGAATAGATCATTTTGTTTGAGGTAGTGTTCAATTTGGGTGTATACCGCTCTTTCAAGGATTTTAGATACAATACATAATATGCTAACTGGTCTGTAGTTACCAACTTCTAGTTTATTTCCTTTCTTGAATAGAGGGGTTACAATAGCTTCCTTCAGTTCAGCAGGTACAGTGTTGGTGTTAATTGACAAGTTGATGATGTGAGTTAGGGGGCCTGCTATACCAATGGCTCCATCTCGTAGAAATTTGGCAGGAATTTTGTCTGGTCCTGTGCTTTTATGTACATTTAGGTTAGACAGCTCGTCAAAAGTGTATTTTGGTGTAACATTTTGCAATCCAAATGTGTTTGGGTGTATGTCTTTATCTCTGTAGAAATTTCGAAAGGTGGCCGTTGTTGTCGTGTATTTATTGAGAGGTTGAGGTAGGTTCTGTGTAAGTGTGTTTGCTATGGAGGTGAAGAAGGAGTTGAAGTAGGTTGAAATTTGTCGTTTATCGTGGCAAATCTGATCATTAATGGTGAGAGCAATATTAGTGTTAGACGAATCCCTTGTCTTGTTGCTGTAGCCTGTTGTTTTTAGGTGCCTCCATAGTTTCTTTGGGTTATTCTGATATTCCTCTGCCTTATTGTGAAAATAATTAGTTTTCGCTGATTTTATTTTCCTACTTAGTTTATTCCTGGCCCTGTTGAACTCATGTTTCAGACCTTGATCCTGTCTATGTTTCGCTAGCCTTTTTAACAGATTGTCTCTGTGTTCCAGATGGTGTAGTATGTCATTGTTGATCCATGGGTCTGACCTTGCTTTAATTCGTATGTCTTTCAGAGGAGCTATTTCGTCTAGAATGTTTGTGATGATGGTTCTGAAGCCAACCCATGCGTCATTAACGTTTGTACTTCCAAACACTGGAGACCAGTCTGTATTCCATAAAATGTCCAGAAATGTTTCTTTATTGTAGTTTCTGAGTGACCTTGTTTTGATAATCTTGTGATTCTCTAGGGTAATTTTTGTGGTTTTTCGTGTGCAATATGTGACGAAGTGATCACTTATCCCAGTCTGTATAACCCCTGATTGGGATATTTTGTCCTCTCTGTTACAGTTTATGTGGTCTATTATTGTGGCAGTGTTCTCAGAGATACGTGTGGGGGTTGTGATGAGTTGTTTATGATTGTGCATTGTCAGTATATGCCTATATTCTCGTACAAGCCTATCATTTCGTTGTTTGTAACACAGGTTAAAATCCCCTAGTATGATGGATTCATTCCGAGGGTCTAGCGATGACAACGTTCGTTCAAATTTGGTCAAGAATTGTGTGTCGTCTGGTGGCCTATAGCATACCCCAATTGTGATGGGTCTTGTCCTCGGCAGGCGTAGATCGATCCACAGAGCTTCGTGATTTTCTACATGGAGGTCGGTCCTGGTTGTGTGTGTGAGGTTGTTTTTTACATACAGACATACTCCTCCCCCATGCCTATTGCGATCATTCCTAACCATGTTGAAACCTTGAATGTTTATTTCACCATCGTTTATACTTGAATCCAGCCAGGTTTCTGTGATTGCAATTATTGAAGCTTTGGTCTTATTAGCTAACAAGTTTATTTCTGACAATTTATGGTACATTAATAATAATAATAATAATAATAATAATAATATTTATTCAGTTAGCAATTTACAGAGTTGATCTGGCGTTAATGTGGATAAGATGGAGCCCTTTGTTGGTGAACACTCTGTATTCATCTTTGATTTTGAATGTGTCCTGGCTGGATTCTGAGTTGTTAATACTTGGATCATTTACATTAATATTCGGTAATGAATGCAAGGCACACTTATTGCAAAGGAATTCCCGTTCATCACTGTTGGTCTTCTTAGAGATGCACTTCATGTGAGCTACCTGTTTACACGTTACACAGTTTTGGATCTTCTGACGTCGTGTTATGAGTGATTCACAAATAAAACAAATGGTTTCGCGATGTTGTACAGCCGAGTTCCTACATTTAACACATTCAACTTTGTTTCTACTGTTAACGTAAGTACATCGGTTATGAACAATTTCATTACAACTGTTGCATTGTAAAAGTGAACTCCTATTGTTGAAACCAATATTACAGACTATACATAGTTTTTTCTTACTGTTTATCATACGTCTGGAGGTGTGGTTTGGTCCGCGTCGATCAGCTGTTTGTGCGGGAGAGGGTAGGGGATACTCGCGGTATATATATATACATATATACTGTATATACAGTATATATATATATAAACGCTATTCTCAAACTTCTATTCAACTGCTGAGCTCTGGAACTCTCTCCCAGAATCAGTCTTTCCCTCTTACTATGACTTAAATTGCTTCAAACACCGTGTGTCCAGGCATTTTAGCTCGAACGTCCCTTGATTTTGGCCCTGTCACTCGTTCAGAACTGGGGGAGGCACTCGCTGCAGGCAGATTTGCCTTTTGTCTCCTTCATTCACATAGAAGAAAACAAATATATATTTATACATATATATTCATATATCCTTTAAAAAGTTGGAAGTCTATTTGGTTAGTGATTAAATAATTAATTTGCTTAATATTATGTTAGAAGAAAATATAATGGTTTACCAAATATTACTCTTAGTTTTCTTTGATAGTGTTTCTGAGAAAACCAAATGAATATTAGGAGTAACTTTAATATAATATACGTGCACGCTAAATTCGCTATTTTATCGACATCGCAAATCATCTATATACACACACACCACTATTATGGTGCTATAGATAGCGTTATACTATTTTTAGAAGTAGATTTCTTTCCTCACCACCAATATCTGCGTGGGTAAAATAACAAAATGTTGGCATGTCACCACAAAGGTTTTGAATTTACACACACCACACACTATCCGTGTGGACATCAGTGAGAGAACATAGTAAATATACTTTCTCTCGGTATTTTTATAATTTTAAAGTTAATAAATTATCAATAATGTGCTCATTGGTTGACCACAACGCCCGGAAGATTACTTTAGTAACATATTTCGACAACAACAGTAAAATGGACGTAAATCTAGATGTACTACGACGAGATGCGAGGGCTAAGAAGCGGGCAGAAGAAAGGGTCAAGATTATGGATAGGAAAATGCTGGAAAGGAGACAGTGGAAGAAGGGAGAGCAACGAGCTTCTGTAGCAATGGCCAGAAAACTAAACATCGGCTGCCGTGCAAGGGTTGGCGGTACGAGTGAGAAACATGGTCACAGGTTGCGTTTCCGTATAACGCCCAAACCTAAGAAATTAACCCGCGATCCTCTGGTGAAATTGTCCAAACTTTCGGCAGTAGATCTCTGCCCATTACAGATCACCGACCATAGCTTAAAGAGCCTGACCACGTTGCCAGTTAACATAAACAAGCATTACGTGGATTTTAGCCTTGAATCGGGCTCTAGCATTAATTTAGTTTCAATGAAAACTGCAAATTTCTTAGGACTTTTTCAGGACAAATATCCCCATAGATTGGTAAACTATATAATTGATTGTTGGGAGGGACAAATAACTTGTCGCGGGTTTAACTTCCCAAATGTAGAAGTCTGTCTCAAAAATGGGCAGAAATTTTACATGGAAGTCAACGTGATTGAGAGTTCGGGCGCGGCCATAGCGAGGCTTGATATTATTGGCCGGCCGACTCTCGCTCGCTTAAACGCCGTCCAGCACTTCTCCTACACTTCCCCGAGGCTTTATTTCAAATCTCTGCATACATTTGATAAACCAATACGCCACAAGATTGGCACTCAAAAAGAACCGATACTGAAAGGAAGATTTAATGGCAAAGAGAGGTGCCTCATTGGTAAACAAACCTTTGACGTTCTCTTGGACTCAGGGATGGGGCCTGGGCTTTGTGTGTTGCCTAGTTGTTCTGAGAAGTTAAAAGCAGCCGACATAAAGATCCCCAAAAAATTCAAGTTTGAAATAGACAAGGGTAAATATATCGACCATTCAATCACCTATTATAATGGTGAAGGCCCGTACGACTTGGTCATCGGCCGTAGAATGCTTTGCAAATACTCTTCCCTTTATGATTACAAATATAATACCCTTTACGTCCGACTTGCGAGTGATACTTACGGTGTTAAACTCGACCTGACAACGTACTGGTAGCTTATGGTATTTCTTATTAACCTCTGTTGTCTCGGCGACGTCTTTTATATTTTATTCTAGCTATATTTAGACGATATTATGCAGCTTAGGAAGGATCTGTGGTAGTTAAAAGGGTTGGTTGAGATATTTTGAAGCCTTATTATTGCTAGAGCTCCTTCCTAAGCTGAATAAAATGTCTAATAGTTTCCAGAATATGATGAAAAGGACGTCCCTGGTACTGAATGGTTTAACTCCTATTGCCCCTCTCCCTCTCTGCCCACCCCAAACCAGCTTCCAGAAGCACATCCATACTCATATTTCTCGCCGTTCCATCCAATCACTCATAGACAACACGCAGCTGCAGGCACGACCTCCCGAAATCCATCCTTCTGAATCCTCCCTTCCTAGCGAGGACAGAGTCCACCTGGCCAGACTGAGATGTGGGCACCATCCAGCTCTTCTGAGCTATCAGAAGAGCCTGGATGTCTCCGTCGACGACACCTGCCCGGGATGTAACACAGCACCCATACCATTGGACACATCCTTTAAGACTGCATTTAACACAATCACTTACACCAACAACACAATCTACACTCCTTGAGAGCTCTCTGGGAAAGCCCGACCGTGGCCATGACCTTCCTTAGGGACTCGGGGCTGTTCGGCCAGGCAGCTTAGGGAACAACAACAACAACAACCCCTATTGTACCAGCGACGTCTTTTATATTGTATTATTGCAATATTTTGTTGATTCTGTGCCGTTTAACCCCCTTTTGTACCAGCGATGTCTTTCTATTTATATTCTAGCTGTATTTAGATGAGTTTATACAGTTTAAGAAGGTTCTGGGGTAGTATAAAGGGTTAAGTGAGACAGTTCGAAGCCTGTTAATTATTGGAAGCCCTTTTAAACTGAATGAATCGTCTAATATTAGCCAGAATAAAGTGAAATGAACGGCACCGGTACTAAATGGGTTAATTATTAATGACGATGTTGCTTATTTTCTTTATTTTACTGGTACTTTATTTACTTTATTTGACTTTATTTGCATTGTTTTACTTTAATTATTGATTTTAATATATTTTAGGTAGTTTAGTTTGTCACCGAAGCTAACCAAAATGCCTTCCCAGACTTTGATATCTGCAAATTTAGCTTGAAGGGAATTAGCCTGGATGGACATTATTTAGTTTATAGGCAGGTATAGTCTTTCTAGATCCCCTTCTCCCACATGCTTAGCCCCAACGAGCTTTAATAAATAATATTAAAGCTTCTTGCTTAGCCCCATTAGTGTTTATACTTTATGATGTTCGACCCATTATTTTGGCGATTTTAAGACTGTTCGCCCCATTTCTTTGTCAATATTATGACCTTTTCGGAAACTACAATAAAAATAAATAAACTGAGGCAAGTTGACTTCACAAGCTGACAGATCAGTGTTGAGGGAAAAAGCGTTTGTTCAATACCGGCTACATTTTATGTTTTCAGTTTTATGGAAAATATTGAGAATATACAGAGTAGGTGGCAAGTTGGTGAAAGCGGTGAAGAGCATGTATGAGGGTGCAAAGGCGGCAGTACGTGTAGAGAATGAACAGAGCGTCGAGCGAGTTATTTTATCTGAATGTTGGGTTAAAGCAAGGGTGTGTGATATCCCATGGTTGTTCAATATATAAATGGATGGATGGAGTCATGAAAGAAATACAAGGAAGAACAGTGGTGTACCGCTGATAAGGGAAGGCAACGAGTGGAAGTTGCCTGTACTGCTGTTTGCTGATGAAACAGTTCTAATGAGTGATGGTGAGAGGGAGTTGCAGGGCCTGGCAATTATGTTTGGAACCGTGTGTGAAAAAACCCTTTCTAAGCTGAATAAAATGTTGTCCTACTAGCCATAATAAAGTAAATAAGTCTGTGTAAGTGATGCGTGTATGTTAACTTCCTGCCTGTGTGTAGTAGTGTAGTAGTAGTGTGAGAGAGAGCGTGTGTGTGTGTAGCTGTATATGTATAGTTGAACACATGAATTTGTATCAATTGCGTGATTTTATGCATAGAAGGAATAATAATAAATAATTATACAGGTAAGGAGTATTGAAATGAACACTGACTTCCATATTCACTTCCTATTCTGAATAAAATCGCTTTATAATAGCCAGCAAAAAGAAAAGAAATGCGTAACCGTATCTTGAAATGGTTAAAGAATGAATAGCTGTTCTATGAGGGTTTGTAATCTGTTGCACTCTCTCTTTCTCTCTCTCTCTTTCTCTCTATTTGCTATCTTTTCCTTCCACTGTACATTACTCTCGGGTTAGCTATCTCTACTAAATCGTAAGGTCTGTGTGGTCAGTGTATTTTTGTAAATCTGTGTAAATCTTATGCGTGGCGAGCAATCTTGGTAACCTTGACTATAAATATCTGATGCTTAATTCTCTATCTCGCGTATCTCTAGAATCCTTTTTTTTTTTTTTCATTGTCAAAAACAAATCTCTTGAATTTACAAGGTGATCAACAGGTGATCTTCTTTCATATCTTACTAACTCTTGGTCGCCTTCCTTTCAAGAGTTAATGTGGATGAATACTGTCAAGATGATACGGAATATGAACTGCAGTGAGACCTTTTCTATTGTGCTAGACATATCGAAGGTCTTCGATAGAGTCTGGCACAAATCTCAATTTTTTTTTACTACTCCCCTTTGGTTTCTATCCCTCCATCTGTGCCTTTGTCTCTAATTTCCTTTCTGGCCATTCCATAGCTGCGGTTGTGTATGGCTATCGCTCTCATCCTCAACCTATCAACTTCGGTGTTCCTCAGGGTTCTGTCCTGTCTCCAGTTCTCTTTCTAATATTCATTAATGATCTCCTCAACTGTACCTCTAGTCCGATCCACTCATATACTGATGACTCTATCCTACACTATTCTAAATCACTATATCTCTATATCACTATTCAATTATAGTCTATTTGCTGTAAGTAGGCTAGAAATCATGACCTCTAACCTCTGTAACTGAAAAACGACTAGATTAATCGAGCTAATATTTCTACCATTTGGGAAGAGTCAGTCAAGTAATAGATTTGGATATTTACAGCCAATTTGCTCTAGCATTTTTTTGAGTAACAGAGGATAGAGGTCATGATTTCTCGCCTACTTACAGCGAATAGATTATAGCTATTCACAACAACCCAGCATGCAATCACCCAAAAATTCACGTAACGGTGCCTTGACACTCCCATCTGGTTATTCTACTGTGTTGGTGGTGTAATGGTTTAGATGCTTATGTTCTGGGTGTGGTGTCCCGAGTTCGAATCCCGGGAGGACCATATGCTTTCATTAGTTTATTCATGTGCATTGGGGTTTGTAATTGATGATTAATGTTAAGAACGGGATGTTACTTAATTGGGGCAGAGAAAACCTTGTTGCTTCCAATGCTTCCAAAACCCAATATCTCTATCTGTGTACTCATCACAACCTTCCACAAGACTATTACATAGTCTTCATACAAATTTACTCTTCATCTTCTCTAAATATTCTCGGTGTCTCTTTTTCTTTTGATCTCTCTTGGAAAGACCATATTACCACTCTTGCTAAAATATCTTCCCAGAAGCTGGATGTGCTCAACCTTACTTACTTTTGTTACTTTTGTTGAGTTCGCCACTGCTAGTGGCACCGAAGAGCGCGCCGCCCCTCGTTCTGGGTGGTGATTTGGTGCAGCAGACTGTTCGAAGGGGCAGCACGCTCCCCTGCGAAGATGGGCTCGTCTGGCACTTTTTGCAGTTCGACATCGAGGGCTCTTTTGAAGTTGTCTAACGAGACGCCCCTCATGTCTCTTACTCGCCGCGGGAGTTTGTTGAAGAGACGTGGGCCTCTATGTGATAACCAACCTTCTCGCATAGAGCCCATAGCACCCCTGTTATTCATCCGGGGGATATCGCATTCCCAGCCTCTCCTATCACTGAATTTCATGGCTATCGGGGTATGTATGTTTGGTACTAAACCCTCTGCGATTTTCCATGTGTATATTATTAGGTAACGTTCTCTTCTACGCTCGAACGAGTACAGTTTCCGTGTTTTTAAACGCTCCCAATAGTGTAGCTGTTTTACCGAACTTATATGCGAAGTGAAATTCCTTTGTACACTCTCTAAGCCATTTATTTCACATGCCTTGTATGGGGATTTTAATACGCTACAGTATTCAAGCTGCGGTAGCACTAGAGATTTGTAGAGCATTATCATAGGTAATTTACCGCGTGTTTTAAATGTACGCAGAATCCAACCCGTTAGACGTTTTGCAGCCGCAACTTTGACCTGGTTATGTTCTTTGAAACCCATATTTTCAAACATTAACACCCCAAGGTCTGTCACACTTTCTTTCCTTTCTATTATGTGGTTAGATTCTGATGTTCTTTATCCCTGCACAGGTTCTTGCTCTGTAGGCTAGAGGGTCACAGTGCGTCCATGTATGGAGTATTGTTTGGATGTGTGGGGAGAATCCTCTCACACAGCACTTCTAGACAAAGTAGAAAAGAAAGCCTTTTGTCTAATTAACTCACGTCCACTCACCGATTCTCTGCAATCTCTTTCTCTTAGCCGCAATGTTGCATTTCTCTCGCTATTCAACCGCTATTACAATATTCTGTGTTCCTCAGAGCTCTCTCATTGTATACCACCCCATCTACGTAGAGTACGTAGCACCCGACTTGCAACACAATCCCATCCCTAGTCTGTGCAACTCATGAGTGAATGATATTTCCCAATCTTTCCTCTATTTAACAGCTGAGCTCTGGAACCCTCTCCCTGAATCCAGCTTTCCCTCATCCTATGATTTAGATTGCCTCAAACTCCGTGTGTCCAGGCATTTTGGCTCATGAATTCCTTGATTTTGGCCTTGTCACTCATTCAGCTCTCAGGGAGGCACTCGTCACAGGCAGTATTGCCTTTTGTCTCCCTCATCCACATAGAAAATAACAATACATAATTAAACGCTTGTGTGACGTCAGCTTTAAAAACAAAACAAAACAAAAACATAATAATAATAATAATAATAATAATAATAATAATAATAATAATTGCAGTCAGAGGTTATGTAGAGCTTTCGACTTTTAGGTTACAGAGGTCCTTCCTAACCTGAATAAAATGGTCCTTGACAAACTTTTCCTATCGAAAGTATTCAATTACGCTTTGGACAGATACTGAAATCAAGGTTGACAGTTGTGAAGCGCCTCAATAATACCGCCTTCTGATAACGTGTTTAAGGGTTCACTTTTTGGGCGATTTTTGCATGTATTCATTAATTTTCTAGTTTCCTCCCTAGACCTCCATCAATTATATTATATTCTAGCTATATTTAGATGATATTATGCAGCTTAGGAAGGATCTGTGGTAGTTAAAAGGGTTGGTTGAGATAGATTGAAGCCCTATTTTTGCTAGAGGTCCTTCCTAAGCTGAATAGAATCGTCTAATAGTTGCCAGAATAAGATAAAGATTACGTTCCTGGTACAGTATGGGTTAAATGCCACAGAGCCTTCCTAAGCTGCATAATATCGTCCAAATATAGCTATAATAAAATATAGCACACGTCGCTGGTACTCAAAGGGTTAAGGGGACAGTGGTTATTGTTATGGGTCTATTGTTTTGGGCTTAGTGAGCAAAGGTGGGATGGTTCGTATTTCTGGACCCCCTTCTCCCTCGTGTTTAGTCCAATTAGTTTTGAGAATTTTAGACGTTCAGACCATTAGTTTGGCGGTTTTAGTACCTTTCGCCCCATTTCGTTGTCAATTTAAAGACCTTTCGTGCCATTTAGGTGTCGATTTTTTCCTGGCGAGCGATAGCGAGCTTGTAAAATTATGAGGAATCGGCCTTCGGCCGGCAAATATTTCTACCAAAAACTGTACAAAATTATTTTGAAGGGGGGTGTAGGTGGCGTTTTTTAAAGTTTGAGGGAGGTCTAGGGAGGATATAATACATAGTATGAAAACAATCGACCAAACAATGGGTGGAAGGCTAAACTGAGACTTGGTCCAAGGAGAGTCTCAGGCCCAAGAACCCGCAGAGGACCAATAAACTGAAGTAGCCCTCCAGTAGGTGTTCCAAGGAGAGGTAGAAGGCGATGGTGGCGCTGTAGACGGTGGTGTAGATGGCATGAATTAAGTCCTCTCGCTGGGCATACTCCCCTATCTTCCTCATGCCTATCCCCATTAGTTTTGAGACGTTTGCCCCATTATTTTGTCGATTTTAAAACCTTTCACCTCATTTTCGATGTCAATATTAAGACCTTTCGTGGTCTCAAGCCCAGAAACCCGCAGAGGACCAAGAAACTAAAGTAGCCCTCCAGTAGGTGTTCGAAGGAGGGGTAGAAGGCGTAGGTGGCGTTGTAGACGGTGGTGTAGATGGCGGAAGAGACGATGGGCATGAAGATCTCCAGAATGGCCAGCACGGAATACATGCGGCCGACTTCATGACTTTCGCAGCTCTGAAAATAATATAAACGGTAAAGAAGGATATTATTGATGTCAAGACCGGGCAACTTGACCTAGCAATTCGTGACAAACGCCTAGTGTTCATGGCCACCCCTTCACGGGAATTACGGCGTCTAGCAATACAACTACCCGTTCAAAGATTACAGACTATCTCAATCAATACTCTTAGCTACCAACCGTATATCCTTCCTAAGATTCATAAAATCATCTAAGTGCAGCTCTGCTGCATGTCTGTCTGCCGAGATCGGAACCTCTCCAGGTGGTCGAGTGCTGGAGGGACCTTGGTGATCCTGGTCTCTGGGTCTTCTAAATGACCTAGATGTGTGTGAAATTGTATTTTGTTTTTGTGTTTTCGTTGTTTTCTGTTGTGTTTTGTATTGTCCCTGTACTTGCTCTGTCTTGAGTCGCTCCCCCCCCCCCCACCCCCACCCCTTCCAAAATAAAATAAAATAGGAAAAGTGTGGATTGGGCCTGGAGTATATAGATACCTAGATAGATAGAAGATTAATAAAATCATCTAAGTGCAGCTGAAATAAAAATAAAAAGACGTTGCAGGTACACAAAGGGTTAAGGAATGAGAAGATGGGTCCCTGTAGTTTTGGCCTTCATCTTTGTTGTGGCGAGGACCTAAAGCAAGAGGCGGCACCAGGCATGAGACTCGATCGGGTGTTAAGGAGGCGTTTATTTTTAAATAGTACTGGTACGTATATTTGTTTGCGTTTGCTCCCTAGACCTCTATCAAACTTAGAAAAATAACCCTAAGACCCCCCTTCAAGTTAAATAACCCTAAGACCCCCTTCAAGTTAAATAACCCTAAAACCCCCCTTCAAGTTAAATAACCCTAAGACCCCCTTCAAGTTAAATAACCCTAAGACCCCCCTTCAAGTTAAATAACCCTAAGACCCCCCTTCAAGTTAAATAACCCTAAGACCCCCCTTCAAGTTAAATAACCCTAAAACCCCCTTCAAGTTAAATAACCCTAACTAAGACCCCCCTTCAAGTTAAATAACCCTAAGACCCCCCCTTCAAGTTAAATAACCCTAAGACCCCCCTTCAAGTTAAATAACCCTAAGACCCCCCTTCAAGTTAAATAACCCTAAGACCCCCCTTCAAGTTAAATAACCCTAAGACCCCCCTTCAAGTTAAATAACCCTAAGACCCCCCTTCAAGTTAAATTTGTACAGTTTACGGTAGAATAATGTCCTGGCCGAAGCCCGGTTCCTCCAAAATTACAGTCTAGCTATCGCTCGGAAAAAAATGATCCTAGGCAAAAGGTTTTAAAATCGCCAAACTAATAGGCCGAACGGTTAAAATCTCATAACTAATTGTGCTAAATATGAAGGAGGGTCTATAACAAAGAAAACAAATACTTCCCCTTAAGTGTAAGCTACTCAAATCAGATTAGTCTTTTTTTTAAAGAATATTTACGAGAAAGATGTTACCTGATTTAAGGAGTTAACTTTATGAATATTTTTTAAAGTGTTGAATCCTGACCTTTGATAATAGACTCCTTATTGCTGAAGACGCCAGCTGTCCCGGGATGACGATGAAGAGAAAGGGGACCCACCACTGGCTAGGGGACGTCACTAGGCCAAGCGTCATCATCTGACAGACATTATTACATAGCTTAATTATTTAGGCCAAGCGTCACCATCTGACAGACATTATTACATAGTTTAATTATTTAGGCCAAGCGATTTAATTATTTAGGCCATTTCTCCGGCAAAAGCCGGATTTCTCCATACAATGCTGGCTCGCTATCGCTCGCCAGGATGAAATCGACACCTGGATGGGGATAACGTCTTAAAACAGTACGCTGAATGGGGCCAAACAGATTCAAACCAGGAAAGAGAGAAAAGAAGAGAAAAAAAGCAGGTCACCCCCCTAAATTGAGGACTCCGTGGTGGGAAAGACAAGTTAACCTTTGTTGTCCCTCATAAACCTTATGGGCTTGTTGGACTGTGCTAGGAGTAACTACGATCTTTGTTGTCCCTCATAAACCTTATGGGCTTGTTGGACTGTGCTAGGAGTAACTACGATCTTTGTTGTCCCTCATAAACCTTATGGGCTTGTTGGACTGTGCTAGGAGTAACTACGATCTTTGTTGTCCCTCATAAACCTTATGGGCTTGTTGGACTGTGCTAGGAGTACTACGGATCTTTGTTGTCCCTCATAAACCTTATGGGCTTGTTGGACTGTGCTAGGAGTAACTACGATCTTTGTTGTCCCTCATAAACCTTATGGGGCTTGTTGGACTGTGCTAGGAGTAACTACGATCTTTTGTACAACCACCTTCAAAAGTCACGTACAATATGTGTATGATCCGTATTTATGATAGTGATCGAATACAGTACCGGCAATTTTGAAGAAAACATTTTAGAACAGATTACTGGGTTTAACTTGGAAATTCTCACAATTATGTTTTTATCACAAAATAGTTGTCAGGCGTCCATGTCAACGACTATACAAATTCATATTTACTTTCTTAATATTTGTTTGTATAGGTGTATGAAGGAGACAGAAGGCAAAGCTGCCTGAAACAAAGTGTCTCCCCAAAGTTGAAAGATCGATAATCGGCATAATAAAAGTGTGTGTGTGTTTTTTGTGAGTTTTTTTTTTAATGTGTGGTGAGCTTGTTAGTGTAATGAAATGAATAGGAGGAGGTGTTTGTGAGAGCTACCTGGATACTCTCTGTGTAGGTGAGACAAACAGAAACAGTGAGGGAGGACAGAAAAATGAAACCGGTGCTGGTGAGATAACGCTTTCCTTCAGTACACTTCAACAAGGCTCTGCCGTGATTATTTGTGATGTTTGTGTACTACTGCATGTGTTACTTAAGGGGGGTCACCGTTTTTGTTATTTTTCTCTCCCTTTCTCTCTTTCCCTGGCTTGTATCCATTTGGCCCCATTCAGCCAACTGTCTTAAGACGTTTATCCCCATCCAGGTGTCGATTTCTTCTTGGCGAGCGATAGTGAGCCAGCATTGTATGGAGAAATCCGGCTTCGCCGAGAAATTTTTCTATCGAAAAATGTACAAATTTAACTTGCTGTCAAAACAAAAAGATACATATGCTGGCACGCTACCGCTCGCCGGGAAAATATTGACACCTGGATGGGGGTAAACGTCTTAAAACAGTAGGTTGAATGGGGCCGAATATATACAAGCCAAAGAGAAAGGGAGAGAAAGATAAAAAAGCGAGGTGATCTGCCTTAACTTCTCCGCGGCGCACAGGGGGTTTTCTACAGGGTAAGACTGTGCGCACCTATGATGATTTTGGGACCTATTGCCAATTTCGATAAAAAGTACATCATCGTGTAGGGAATGTTTGCGTGCATCGGCCCATATATATTTGACCCCCAAAAAAATTCTGGGGGGGGGGGGAACGGTCTGTAGTTGAAAAATGTGGAGCGAATGGCACCGCGAGGCTAGATTGTCATCGAGCGGCGAGATTTCCCTGCCGAATATTCACGCGCCCAGGGGATAGAAGGAGAGAGAGGAGGGGGTGGGTTACCGCGTATTATCACGTATATCTCCTATTTTGAGCCCTTTTAGGCTATGCAGAGTATGTATACGTGTGTAGGCCACCCATATAACAATGAATATGCCTCATAGTGACCAAAAATTGCAATATATAAGGGAATTATAAGAGAATTTATAGGCGGGAATGGAGATGTGTTGGAGGTTTGGCGGCAATTTATGAGCTGAGAGTGTGGTTTACGCCATACATATCACTTATATCTTGTACGTAGAGCACTGTCATGCTATAATACAGACTTGTACGTATGTATACGTGCCATATATCAAAATATATACCGCATATAGACCAATTCATGCGATATTTACGCACATTATCAATGAGTTTCTATGCGTGAACCAAGGTGTGAGTGAGTTGTGCTGGGAATGAAAGGGGGAGAGGGTGTGTTACGCCATAAATATCACGTAAATCTTGTATTTAGAGCACTGTCATGCTATAATAAAGACGTGTACGTATGTAGGCGTCCCATATAACAAGGAATATACCGCATATAGCCCAATTGATGCGATATTTACGCAAATTGTGAATGTGTTTCTAGCAGACGGAAGCCTGAAAGGGTGGGTTGGGGGTGGGTGGGTGGGAGGGAGGGAGGGAGGGAGGCATGCAGGGGTGCAGGGAGGGAGTGAGTGAGTCGTGAAGAGAAGGAAGGCAGGCAGATCCAGCTGTGTGACAATTGTGTAGGCGCCCGAGGCGTATGGATGCTTGGGATTTTGAACCTTATGTCTTCCAGGTGTCTGGTGTTTGTTGCCACCAAGAGTTTTACAATAACATGAGTCAGGAATGGAGAGAGAGAGAGAGAGAGAGATAGATAGAAACTGAGACATGCGTATGTCGTACGTATAAATGGACTTCAGAATTGCATTTTTATGCAAGCAGACATTGCATTTTAGACACATGTGAAGTACCACAGAAACATGTAGGCCATTGACTGTCAATAAAGTACTATATTATAGACCACCAGCGACGGTGGTCAGTAAACACGTGCAGATTGCCTTTTGCGATAAAGGGCTAAATATAGAATGGTGTCTCCTTACACTTGCGAAAGGGTAGATTGCCACCAGAGAAACGTTTACTTATTTATTTCCAAGTAATATGCAATCTAAATGTATATTCGAGACCTACTGCAATTATTTGTATGACAGTAATGACTATGTATAATCCAATATAAGCGCGTAGGCGAGACATAAGAAAGCTGGTTGAGCAATTTTCGACACCCACACAGTTATTATTCTTTTTTATTTACAATATTATACAATACAAATGTATTTGTGAAGAGTATTTTATCCATTATTGTATTTATACAAATTTTGTTCCCAGACAGAGCTGCTGTGGCTGGTGTAGCTGGGGCATAAAGGGAGCGGCAAGGGTCACCGCTTGACCGTGTGAAAATGAGTGGAGTCGCACTGAGAGGGGCAATTTTGCTGAATGTTTTGGCAATTTTGGACAGAATAAAGTTATATAATTACTAATTCTTGACAGAGACAAACTTTCATAAACCTTGGCATGATATAATTGATAATCCCATCAATTTACAAACGTAAATTGGTGGGATAATTCATTTTTTTTTGTATATTGTCATTTCGATTGTAGACACGAAGTTTTGAGTGATATTTGGTATGAGCTCCTGTGGCATGGTTGGTAAGGTCGCGGACTGGAAAACTCAAAGTGTTCTAGGGTTGTGTGATCGAATCCAGGAGGGGGTTATGGGGAAGGTTTTATATTGTCTAGAACATTTTTGATAAATTTTTTTTTTTACAAGATCATGCCATTGTATTCAATAAATATGAAATATTCATAGAATATATCATATTGTAAGAATACAATGACATGACCTTGTGTTTTTTTTTATTATTGTTTTTTTTTATTATCTTAGTAGGTTTGACAGGATTTGTTGAAACATATTTATTTTTGTACAATTCATTTGAGGTAAGAAAATAATTATATACACATGACTTTGACTAATAACAAACATATATATTGATATAATAAAAAAATAAGGCATATAACATGTAAATATTTTAAACTTATAAACTAAATAATGAAACATACAATTATATAATGTAAAAGCTATATCACAGGGACATCTTTGGAACTTATACATTATATAATATATATGTTACATTATGAGGTAGCGTGATCAATTAGGTCAGGTCAGGTAAGGTAGGGCGCGAGTCCAGGACAGGGCTGGGCAGGGGGCGAGTCCAGGGCAGGGCAGGGCAGGGCAGGGCAGGGCAGGGCAGTGCAGGGCAGGGCAGGGCAGGGCGACACTCAATAGTTTTTGAAGGTGTGGTAGTCCCTGAAGCACTCACCCATGCAGAGTGGAACTTTGCACTCTGCGCACATTGAGGTGACTCTTTTTGGGACATGGGGTTTCCTGACACTGGAGCTGCAGACGGTGCACTGCACCTGCCTGTGACGAGTGCCAATCATCTCGGTGTTGGTCAGGTAGTGTCTTTGGACACCCACCTGGACTCGGTCAGGAACGTGATCCCCACGCCATGCCGTACGTCTGTGAGTGGTGGTGCCATACTTCTCCAGGAGTTGGTATGAGACGTTGTACACGAACTCCCGGAATTTAAGTTTCTGGTTTGGGGCCATATTCTTTTTGACCAACCACAAGTTGTAGGCGTTCAGCATCGTTATGTCAACAAGGTGGAGGAAGAGCTTGTGATACCACTTCACAGTTTTCCTCAGACACTCAACGCCTGACAGCTGACAGTCAGACTTGTCCACCATGCGCATGTTTTTGGTGTAGTCCACTACCATGTCGGGCTTGTAGATGGTCTTCCTGGTTCGGTAGTGGATTTTGCCAGAATCCATCTGGGCACCTGTGTGGACGGTGGAAAGCAGGTGGACGTCTCGCTTATCCTTCCACTTCAGGGCTATCACTTTCCCACACTTTTCGAGCTGCTTGTATTTCTGCCCCTTTCGTCGCCTTCTTCGTACATGCCTCTCGCGGTGTTCCTGGGCCAGGTCGTCTTCTGAAGGTGTGTCACTGGAGGAGGCATCTGTGAGAGGAATGACATCACCTGTGAATTTTGGCATAAACTTTCTTGTCTTTCTGACAGTCCCACATGACCCCGTTTGGTTGTCATGAAGAAACTGGCAGAGAGCAGGAGAAGTATACCAGTTGTCAGTGTAGATGATGTGGCCTTTGCCCAGGTAAGGTGCCAACATTTTCCTGACGATGGCACCTGACATGCCCATGGGGTCATTGGCAGCGGCTTTCGGTATGTCAATGTCAGTGCCTGTGTACACGATCATGTCAAGCACTATTCCAGTTTCGCAGTCACACAAAACGAAGAGCTTGATTCCGAACCTATGCCTTTTCAAGGGGATATACTGTTTGAAAACAAGACGTCCTTTGAAGAGCACGAGCGACTCATCAATCACCAAATTGAGGAAGGGGTAAAAGTATTTCCTATACCTCTCCAACAACATGGTGAACACATCCCGAACTTTCCATATCCTGTCAATCCTGTTAGGATTTTCGTTGTCTGCAAAGTGCATAAATCTTAGCAGCAACAAAAATCTGTCACGAGTCATGAACTTATTGAAAGTTGGGGTGGCGATGAGAGGGTCGTGCTTCCAATAGTGTTGCAACACATGCTTCTTGATCAGAGGCATGAGGAACAACAAGGCAAAGAACGTCATAAATTCTTCCACAGTCGTATCCACCCAGCCTCGTATTCTCGCTTTTGGAGAAAGGACGTCCAATCTGCCAAACACCCACCTGTAGTAGGCGTTTGTTTGGGCAACGATGTACGTCATTACCTCCATATCGAAAAAAGCGAGGAAGAAGTCGCTTTCGTTCGCTTGATCGTCACAGGGCCAGTCGTCAGTTGTTCCTGACGTCCCAGGATTGAACTGGGGCACGTCAGGTACAAAATTGACCCCGTCAGACCAATCGAACGAAGGCAAGTCAGGGATCGGAATGCCGTCTGCGTCTGCTTCATTGTCTGAAATATCGCTTCCATGGTCGCGATACAGCACTTGATCATCATCACCCTCCTCTTCACTAGACAGACGATGACCTTCCTCATTCTCGTCATTGACGTCTGACTCACTCCCACTGTCCACTCCCAAATCCCCCCACCCTTGGTCCCGTGCTAGGGCTTCGTCGTCAAAACCTGGGCTGCCAATGTCCTGCGAATCACCATCAAACAGCAGGGCGCCATATTTTGATGGTGTCAGAGTTTTCCAGGTCACTTTTGCACGCCGGCAGGGGCGGCGGCAGAGGCGGCGGCAGAGGCGGCGGCAGGGGCAGCAGTGGTGCGTGGCCTTGATGGCAAGATGATGGTGGTGCCTGTCGCCCTTCTCTCTGTTCCTTGGGCAGGGGCGGCAGGGGCAGCAGGGGCAACAGGGGCAACAGGGGCAGCAGGGGCAACAGGGGCAACAGGGGCAGCAGGGCCACCAGGGACAGCAGGGCCAGCAGTCGCTTTCCCTCTCCCTTTCCCCTTCCCCTTCCCCTTCCCCTTCCCTGTTCCTTGGGCAGGGGCGGCAGGGGCAGCAGGGGCAGCAGGGGCAGCAGGGGCGGCAGCGGCAGCCGGGCCAGGGGCGGCGGCGGCAGCCGGGCCAGGGGCGGCGGCGGCAGCCGGGCCAGGGGCGGCGGCTGGTGGTGGTGGTGGTGGTAGGGGCACTGTGGCTGGCGTACGGGATCTTTTCCCTACGCCCGTGCCTTTAATTTTTCCTGCCCCCGCAGGTTTTGCAGCCCTAGGGCGGCCTCCTGCGTCGCTGGCAGGGGTGGCAGGGGTGGCAGTGGTGGCAGTGGTGGTAGTGGTGGTGGTAGTGGTTGTTGCAGTGGCCTGGGTCGTGGTGGCAGTGTCCCGAAAGACCAATGACCTCTGTGCCATTGCCCTGCTTGCACGTGTTTTTTGTGCTTTGGGTGCTGGTGTTTCGTCCTCAGAGCTGTAGGGCGTGTCGTACTGGTAGCTAGGGTCTTTGGCAGCCACCCTCTGCCTTCCACGGCGGCTAACACCACCAGAAGGAGGGCTGGTTGTGTCATCAGGGAGCGAGCGTGAGGGACGTGTGGACTCCATGACTAGTGCGTGGTTACTGGCGCGGTGGTGCTTGCACGAGTGCGGGGAGAGCGTTTGGCGGGGTGGTATCGAGAGTTGACATGTAGTAATTTTCAGCCGCCTGACTATTAACGCGCGGTTTTGGTACGCGTTCAAAAGCGTTACTCTGAAGAGTCTCCCCGCAGCTCCCGGGTTAATTAATTGGTAACTGGTCATGGATTAGGAGAGATAAATTGACTCCTACCCTTTTTGAGTTACAAAGGTTAGGGGTAGAGTAATCGAGCTAATATACTAGGTTGGAGTCCTTGGAATACCATGTGTGTTCATTACTTTCATTGATTTCATTTGTTAGGTTTATTTGTAAATTAATTGGTGGGTTGGTGAAAACAAATATGAATTAATACCATTTGGGAAGAGTCAGCCAGGGAAATAAAGTGGGGAAATGTACAGCCCATTTGTCTGTAGCCCTTTATGAGTTACAGAGGATAGGGGTCACGATTTCTGCACTGAGAAGTACTTGAAGGATATTACAGTACTGTACTCTCATTGAAATTACAATACCTATGCCCTGTTTCAAATTGGTAGTCCAGAAATTGTGACTCCTAACCTCTGTAACTCAAAAACGTCTAGAGCGAATGGACTATAAGTTTCCTCACCTATTCCCTGGCTGGCTCTTCCCAAATGTTAGAAATATTAGCTCGATTACTCTAGTACATTTCGAGTTATGAGAGGTTGGGGTGGGGATTTCTGGCCTACCTATAATGAACAAGGTACAGTTGTTAATGCAAAAATTAAGCTGTATGTGAGTGTATTGAGCCGGTGACAACCTTTTATTTTGTTGTATTCTGGCAAACTATTCCATGCAGCTTAGGAAGGAAGGACGTATACCTATTACAAGGCTGCAGACTATCTCAATCCTTTAAACTACCATATACCCTTCCTGAGCTTCATAAAATCGTCTAAATATAGCTGAAATCAAATAAAAAAAACAAAAAAACACGGGTAATGAAAGGAAAAAAGTATATTGTTTACCGTTTCATGAAAAATTATACGTGTCAAGACGATCGGACGCGTCAAAATGAAAAGCAGTACGCGTTTCAGTTTCAGTTTCGGACAAACTTTACATTTTAGTCTTATCTTCAATTCAGGATATATTCAATTAAAGGCTCATTGGTAAGATATTGTTCGTATTGATTAATATATTGGTGTAAAGAGCATACTAACATTGCTAAGATTGGCTACTAAATACAATCATCTCATGTATATAGTACAACAATGATATTAATTTATTTTGAGATTAGCTATCGAGAAATCCAGTGCCTCGCTTTCGCCTAAAATCTAAACAAAATCTTAATTAGGCCTATACAATTTCAAAATTGCAACCCCCCAATATTCCCCATCTCGTTGCCCAAGTGGCGGATTCCTCCTCATTTTGATTGGCAACAATGGCAGACAACAGTACAACTACCAGATACAAACTCAACAGATCCAAACATAATCCATAAAAAACTGATAGAGGAAATCAACAAAGCCGCTGAACAGCTCTTCAAGCTTACATCAGGACAACCCTCGAATAAAAGGTTTAATGTTATTTTAATACCACGAATTTTGTTGATATATTTGAAGATAAATAATGAATCTATATGCTCTAAAGATCATAAGAAAATTTGTTTTAACCCTCGGCAAAACCTAATAAAAAAGTATGGTACTAAAATGTATTTTTCGTAACAAGGTTGTCAATACGGTACTTTCAGTCATGATAGCTCTAAAGATCATATGAAAATGTGTTAAATCCTCGGAAAAACCTAATATAAAAGTATGGTACTAAAATTTAATTTTCGTAGGCTAACAAGGTTGTCAATACGGTACTTTCCCCTTATCAATGTACAATCAAGCTGAAGATTGCAGAGTAAACACCATAGACTTCATAGACTTTCCTTTCACCTTCGTAGCCTATAATCGACAGCCAATTTTTTATTTTTTTATTAAGGGATTAGTACTCAACCAGCGGGGGTGTGGGGGCGGCAGCCCCCACCCATAATACTAGGTTAGGTTAGGTAAGGTTGTTAGGTTAGGCTAATGTCTTCAAATCACTATCGGGGAGTGAGCGCGTCTCAACATTGATAGATAGGCCTAATGGGGAAAATAGGTTTTCCCGAGATTTCTAATTAATTACAAACACTATATATTGATGCAAATGACCAATTTTGTTTATAAAAAAACACTGAAAATTTGTGGTATTAAAATAACATTTTTCCGAATAAAATCTTGAAGCCGTGGTGGACTGAAGAATGTTCAAAAGCAGTCGCACAGCGCCGCAGAGCAATACAAAAACAAAGAAGATCCAAATCACTACAAAACTGGATACAAGTAAAGAAGGCTACAGCATATGCTAAGAAAATCATAAAATCGGCACGGAAATCTTGGAAAAGGTACTGTGGAAAAATTTCAGTTTAACTAAATAAGTTGGTCACCAATTATTTTGCAATATTTGAACACAAATATGGATTTTATATGCTCTAAACATAATATGAAAATGTGTTTTAAGCCTCGGCAAAACCTAATAAAAATATATGGTACTAAAATGGAATTTTGTCGAAACATGATTTGTCAAAACGGTAAATCTACAGTTATACTACCCCTCCCCCATTACCCCCCACCACCTCCCCCCTTCAATAGCGTGTTTTTGGATGGTTCACCAGACGCGGAAACTGGATTTTTTTTTTTTTTTATAAAAAATTATCACCAACCAG
Source organism: Lithodes maja (assembly GCA_037953745.1). Lineage (NCBI taxonomy): Eukaryota > Metazoa > Arthropoda > Malacostraca > Decapoda > Lithodidae > Lithodes > Lithodes maja. The sequence continues at coordinate 21,584 of JBAKBP010005687.1, read as the reverse complement.
ATAAAGAGTTTTTCAGGTAATTTTGTTTTTTTGTTTTTTTTATTTGATATACAGTGTTGTTTAATACCGAGGACCGTCTTGTTTTAGTATTTTTAACATTACCCTAACCTAACCTAACTTAACCTAACCTAACCGAAAAGTAACCCGTCTCCGCGACGGTCTAAACTCCCCCTCACGTTCCCTGTTTATGGGTGCGCGACGGTCTAAACCCTGCTCACGTTCCCGGTTTATGCGTTTGCGAAGGTTTGTAATACTTCAATGTATCTATTTCAAGTCAAATATATATTTCCGCGCATCATCAAACCATACTAAGTCTACTACTAATAATATTAACCCATTAGTTCCAACAGAATAGCCACAAAATAGGGGTAGTATAACTGTAGATTTATCGACACGCCATTTTCACCTGTCTCCCGAGGTCTGTCCACCAGCTTTTTAGTCCACTCCACCTGCCCATCTCTGTCGATAGGTTGGGTTGTTTGGTTAGGTTAATATACTAAGTTTCAGAAACAAGATTCGTAGTTGCGGTAGTATTTACGGTATCTGGACACTTCGAGTGAATTCATATTCGAGTGGAGGCGCATTTAGGTATGTTAGGTTAGGTTAGGTTAGGTTAGGTTAGGTTAGGTTAGGTTAGGTTAGGTTAGGTTAGGTTAGGTTAGTTTGGATACAAAAATACATTACCCTAACCAAACAACCTAACCTAACCTAGTATTATAGCCTAGATGGTAACATTCAAGATCAGAATCAAAACAGCTAGATCTGCCTTATTAACCAAGTTTTTTTATATTTTTTCCAAGGAATATAGTGTTTAATTGTTGTTTATCATGGTTTGAGTGGAGGATTTGCATTAACTTACCCATTATTCATTAATCTGAAGATACTCTGTCAAATGGCGCCATTTATTGGGTGAATCACGCTTTTACAGTAGGTAAGGAAAATTGTGGGGAGGCCATGCACGCTTCCAAAATGTACAAATATTATATTAGCCTAGATTAGATTAACCTAACCTAACCCTAATATAATATAATATAATATCGTTTTTGTGAGTAACGTTCAAGCCATTTATTGGGTGAATAGCACTCACCGCATCTTTCAAAACAAGAAGAAGAGGACCCAGGTCGAAGGATTCATTGGGTGCAATGCTTTGTTTACATTCGGGACATTATTTTTGTGTTATTTTTTGGTGTAATCGGGTTTTTTCAAGTGTCGATAACGAAATTCCTCCATGCGGACTATAATGAGAAAAATATGGCGAGTCTATTGGTCCCTATTTTCCCTAATAAATTATTTCTAATAGGGCTGCGAAAAAGGTCTTGAATATTATCTTATAGATTTATAAGTACGGTATTTATTTTATTATAAGTATTTATAGATTATTTATGTTGTATGTCGGTAGTGGTACACCCGGTAACTACATCCTTCCCGATTATCCTAATCATTATCTCCCTAATCGGTCAATATTTACGAGCTGCACCACAGCTGGGATCTAATTTATAATGGTAGTTTTGGGTTCCTATCATTTTATGCTATATAATTTTATTTATTTATTTATTTTATTGCTATATAATTTTTATCCACCGAAATTTTGTTTTTCTTGGCTATAGGCTATTTATTTATCTTTATTTTTGTCCAACCCTTTCTCTGCGGGGTGTTTTGGGCTATTTAGGGCATATTCAGGCACTCCTGAATGATAAATCAAGCATCTGCATTAAATAAACTATTCTGCCAAAAACTAGGCGAAAATAGCTTCAAAATGAGACCAGAACGGGCCTCGTAGGTGGCCTGGTTTACTCGCAGCGGTGCCATAGAAACGCGGGAAACCCGGTATTTATTTGCACTCGCTCGCTCGGCAACATTGTTGTGAGAGGCAGTGAGAGACCCGTGCGAGACACAGTCTACCTCAGTGAGCCTCTGGCTGCTCTGAGGGTCGGAGGTGGGCCCCTCACGCTCCCGCCCACTGACACTCGATTTCTACGGTTTTTACAGGCTTTTAACCCAGTGAGACCCAGCGTCGCACGTGATGCGTCGGCAGTGTTTGATCACCAACTCCCAGCGACGCATCACGTGCGTCCGACATATAAAAAACACTTACGTGGCTCGTAAGGTAGGAAATGGCGGGAGAATAGGAGGGGGAGGTACCGTAGTGTGTGTGGGAGCCGGGCCAGTAGGTGTGAGCGGGCCGAGACAGCCGCGCGGCTGGTGGTGGTGGGCTTAGTGGGGATACTTTACACCCTTAGTTCACTGCCACTTTGAACCTTCATTACTCCGGTCGTATGGGAGCTAGAGGCTTGAGATTTATGTGAGACACTCCTTAGGATGTATGCCGTACAATGCCATACTCAGTTTTTACCCTAGTGCTCCCGGGCGGGTGGTCATGCGGGGGCAACGAACTATTGAAACCCCCCCGCCCCCCAAATGACCGAAATGAGTTTTTTTTCTTCATTTCTCACCATTCTCTTCCATTTTGGCTCAACAAATGTTTTTGATTTGTTTTGGGGGGGGGGGGGGGGGGCCAAAAAAAAATGTCCGAGGTGATTTTTTTTTTTTTTTTCATTTCTCATCCTTGTCTTCCATTTTAGCAAACAAAACAAAGAAGTGAAAATGGCTTGGGACTGGGGTGAACAAAATATTATAACTAGCCGGGGCTCAACGGGTTAAAGCCTGGAAATTGCTGTAAATTGCCAGGACGTTCCAGAACGTCACCCGCAGCGAAAGGGTTAACCTAACCAAAAAACCTAACCTAACCTAAATGTATTTGGGGGCTATTAGGTTAGGTTACTAGTTAGGCTAAACAAAAATAAAAATAAAAATCCGGTGGATAAAAATTATAAAGCAATGAAGCATAAAATGATAGGAACCCAAAACTACCATTAGAAATGAGATCCCAGCTGTGGTGTGGCTCGTATATATTGACCCCCTAATCCTTGAACCAATCCTATCCCTTGCTCCTAATTCCCCTGCACAACCCCCGCATATCATGCTGCCCGAGAGTAGCCCTCTGCGGGTCACCCTGACAAAACAAGACAATAGGAAGGATGAGGATACGGAGAGAAATGTTTGGTGATCCAGCTAGCCTATAAGAAGAAGATCCGATAATCTTCAAGGACACTACATCCGCCTTATTAGAAACAATTTATTAGGGAAAATAGGGACCAATAGACTCGTCATATTTTTCTCATTATAGTCCGCATGGAGGAATTTCGTTATCGACACTTGAAAAAACCCGATTACACCGAAAAATAACACAAAAATAATAAGTCCCAACCGTAAACAACGCATTGCGCACAATGAATCCTTCGTCCTTCTTCTTGTTTTGAAAGATGTGGTGAGTGCAATTCACCCAATAAATGGCGTGGGCGTTACTCACAAAAACTAAATACCGGCAACCTGTTTTTGCCCTCTTACAGATCTACATATATGAGGATGACAATAAATCAAGGGGGGGTGAGGGGGGAGCAACGCCCCCCCACTCAACCCATCGTGTATCCAATGTACCCCACAATTTCCCTTACCTACCGGTACTGTAAAAGCGCGATTCACCCAATAAATGGCGCAATTTGACATATCTTCAGATTGATAGATAATGGGTAAGTTTATGCAAATCCTCCACTCAAACCATGCAAAACAACTATGATACACTATATTGCTTAAAGAAAAAAACATAAAACATGGTAAATAAGGCCGATGTAGTCTTGTTGAACGTTACCGAAGATCCTAGCTTTAACACTAGGCTATCAAGAGTGGGACTGTTAACTAGGCCTATATGAGATGGTAGGTGATTCCACTCTTGGATGCTAAGCAGCACAGCTGTGGGGAAAAATGAGTAGCCTACCCAAATATGTTGGTGCTAGCCTGATAGGCTATGTGTGGTATTTTCAGTTGTGGCTGCCTCTTGTGGATCGTATATACGATCCACAAGAGGCAAATATATATTTGTAGGGTCTTGTCTTCTAACCTATGTTTACTACTTTATCATGAATAGGTCCACTTGGGGCGTTTTGTGTATGGCCACCCTCAAAGGGAGTTAGGCGTCGGACAATAGATAGATAGATTGGTTAGAAGTACAGTATATGGTTGTAGCCACCCAGCTGGATTTAACATAGGGTTTAGAACTTGAGATAATCTATCTAGGCCTATCTACTTCTTACAGTTTCTTACAGTAGATCCTCTGGAAAAAGGCAAACTAGGCCTGTGTATCCAGCTCAGTACCAGTACTTGCACTGCTGCGGTCGTTCACGGTGTTGGCGGCGGCGGTAGCAGACGCAAAATTTTTACTATTCTGTATTTTTGTTTTATAATCAAACTTCAAATCTTGTCTTCACCATGCTTTATCAAGATTACTCTCAAACTCTCTTATTGATTCGGAATCGACTACATACTGGGGCAGTGCGTTCCACTCATTTACCACTCTATCACAAAATGAGTTCTTTGCCTTCTCAACCCTATTTCTTTCTTTGTAAATTTTCTTAGAGTGTCCTCTCGTTCTTGTTCCCTCCCGCATCAAGAAGATACCCTCACACACATCCTCATCGTACTTTCCTGACACTATCTTAAAAGTCTCTATCATATCCCCTCTCTTTCTCCGATATGCCAGTGTCGGAAGCCCCAGTGTCCTCAACCTCTGCTCATAGCCCGCGTTCTTCAACGTTGGTACCAGCTTGCTAGCTCTCCTCTGCACCTTCTCCACTGCTTCTATATCCTTTACCATATATGGAGCCCACACCTGGTTCGCATATTCCAGGTGCGGCCTAACCAGCGCTGTATAGAGATTCCTGAAGATTTCTTCGTCAAGTGACACAAATGTCCTCCTTATCAGCCCTACAATTCTATTGGCTTTGTTTATCTTTTCCGCTAAATGTAAATGTTCTGAGAAATTTAACTTATTGTCTATCACTACTCCTATATCCTTTTCTGCATTCACTTCCTCCATCGCTTCATACATACTGTATCCTACCTTGTCTATCTTGCTTGTCCCAATCCGCATGTACTTGCATTTTTTTGGATGAAAAGGCATTAACCAATGCTCAGACCATCCCTTCATGCCCTCCACATCTCCTTGAAGCAAACCCATATCTTCCTTACTCCTTACTCTTCTATACAGCTTAGTGTCATCCGCATACAGGTATACCTCACTTCCATTAGTTATAACTTCAGGTAAGTCGTTGATAAATATAACGAACAGCAGTGGTCCCAACACAGATCCCTGAGGTACCCCACTTGTAATTTCCCTCCACCCCGAGCCTAATCCATTCACCAGTACCCTCTGTCTCCGATCTTTCAGGAAGGCTTCTATCCATTTCACACATTTCTCCCCTATATTATAGCTTCTAACTTTCTCTATTAACCTTTTATGTGGGACCTTATCGAAGGCCTTCATAAAATCGCAATATACCACGTCTATTACATCACCATCTTCTAGAATTTGCATCCAATCATCTACCACCTTAATTAGCTGTAGTACCGTCAACCTCCCCGGCAAGAATCCGAACTGTCTCCCACTGAAAAGTTGGTTTGACTTCATACATACATACATACATACATTGGTTTAACGTCATTTTTCCATTACATGCATTGTAACGGATCAGACGGGGTTGCCTTTCAGTAGTTGGAGTGTACTGTAGTACAATAAAGTCCTGCCACAGCACTGCCCCATCAAGTCATCACTGTGGCTGATGTTGGTATAGTGCTAACCGTGCCTCAGCAAGACTCAACAGTCCCCCTGCAGTATCTGCAACCACACCAGCCTTAACAGTGTTACAAAAAGACAGCACCATAACAAGACTCTACTGTATATTAGGCAATTGGACTATAGAACAATAAAGTCCTGCCCCAACACTGCTCCAACATGCAAACACTGTTGCCGACATAGGTGTGGTGCCAAACGGCGCCCAGGTAAGACTCAGTCCCCTGTGGCACCTACCCGCACCCCACCAGCCTCGGCAGTGCCATACCAAGACAGTGCTAAGATAAAGACTTTATTGTCTAGTAATGGCTGTTGGTCCACAAGTCTATCGGCATCCTCCCTATTATTCGCCTTGTACGACACGCAGTAGGATGCGTGAGGCATATTCTTTTTTTCCTCCACCATTAGATGAAGGCCCCCTTACCCCCTGGGGGGTATTCCTTCTCTAATTACCGTTTCCATTAGTTTACACACAACACTTGTCAAACTGACTGGTCTATAATTCCCTGGGTCTTACCTATTGCCAGATGCTATACTCCCCTCTGATGGTGGCCATACACAAAACGCCCCCAAGCGGACCTATCCCCCGTGAGAAGGACAACCTGTGCCAGTTTATCAAGGACTTACAAGATTGACCCCTCAACTTAGTCCAGCTCCAAGGCCCTCTGTGAATCTTTTTAGCTCAATAATTGAAGATAAAAAATTGACACCATAACTAATATAATATATATATATTTCAGACTCAAACTAACTGAAACAGAAGGCTATAGTCTATTCGCTGTAAGTAGGCGAGAAATCATGACCTCTATCCTCTGTAACACAAAAAGGGATAGAGCAAATTGGCTTTAAATTTCCACATCAGAGCACATCTATTCCTTGACTGACTCTTCCTATTTGGTAGATATATTAGCTCGATTACTCTAGTCGTCTTTGGAATTGATAAAAGGGCCAAAACAATGCTACTTCACATTAATTTTCTTGTATTCCTTCTCACATTCATTCAAGTATTCACACAAAATTACTCCAGTTTGACACCATGAATGTACCCTTTAGCCTTTCAGACCCATGGCTCTTCAATTTGATATCTGGTCTGGACTTTCCTTTACTCATTAGAACTTTGTCTGTACAGTCTGTCTGTCCAGCAGTTAGGCATGCAACCTACCCCTGAAAACAAGCTAGAGCATTAATTAAATTGCCTCAAATTATGGAGGGGATTCATTTGTGGTGATCCCCTCAGGGCTCAGGGTGTGTGGCAATAGATAGATAGCTTTGTAAATGTTGTAAACTGTGTTCTCTGCCTTCTATAGAGTTACCATTAGATATAAACAAGCTGAATTTTTTTTTTCTGTCTCCGCCTCAGAAATAGAGAGGTATGAAAGTCCAAGGGCAGGGAGAAGTGTAGAAGAGCACTCTCCACACAAGCACCAGGGAAAGTCAGGACACTCCTCGCGTCCAGCCAGACACACAGAGGACCTCAACTCTTCAACTGCCTCCCTAGAAACATCAGGACCATCTCAGACTGTCCCACAGAGAAGTTCAAAACTCAGCTGGACAAGTTTCTGAGAAGTGTGCCCGACAAGCCGCCAGTACCAGTACCAGGGTACACCTCCAACTCGATACCTGACCAACTGCACCTACTAAGAAGAGATGCAGGTTATGGGAGCAGCGGTGGATCACCATGGCTGTGAGGCGCAGGACACTTCATCAAGTAAATCAAGTAAGTACCGGTAAGTAAAAACTACACCAGCTCACCAGTCATACACACATACTGTAGGCTACACACCACACACGCGGTAGTCATTACCGAGTCGCAGTCACTTTTGGATGTTGGATGTGAGTGAATGGTGCACACTTTCTCCAATAGAGGCGCTGTCGTAAACAGTAGCCTGTCGACATTTGTAAAGGCTGCCGTTCAAATGGCTTCGACGTACTCGGTAAAAATGTCATTGTAGATAATTATTAGTTTCTCAAGCGCTAGTGAATTCCTGTGTTTTGGAAGAACTGGCGCTTTTGAAAAAAAAAAATCCGCTTATTATTATTATGCAAGTACAGTACAGTACTGTATTACCAAGAGCCTTTTTATTGTGCTTTAAGATATGGTTTTGTGTTCTTTTATTTCAAAATTATATTTTACTAAAGCGTTATTTCCACATAGCGATTTTGATAAATTCTTTTGTCTTATATTGTGTCGTCCCTGTTTTGGTTTGTTTGGTTTGAAAGTTTTACATTATAATATGTTCATATGCCGTGTACTTATATTCTATTTAACTATCTATCACCAGACGCCTTGATCCCCGAGGGTGAGGCTACGGATGAATTACTGTCATCCGTTAGCCGGTGCCCCTCCTCCCAACCATGCCATGCCATGGCTCGGACAGGTGAGACTTTGGCCTTTATTCCAAGACAAACACCATACAAGTCTCTCTCGATTTACGATTGGGTTACGTTCCTGAAAACCCGATCTTAAATAGAAAAATCATATAGCGAACCCTAAAATTAATGGGGTAAATGGGGATGCGTTGTGGGACCAGCCAAATCCCAAACACCTAAAAACCTATACAGGTCTCCCTTACTATCCGATGCCCTGATTTACGTTATTAGGTTTTTTAGGTTAGGTTTTTGGGTTTTGGATGGTCCCAGAATGCATCCCCATTTACCCCATTAATTTTAGGGTTTGCTATATGATTTTTTCTATTTAAGATCTGGTTTTCAGGAATGTAACCCAATCGTATATCGAGGGAGAACTGTTATGCCTTACTAAACTGCTTGTGATGCTACCTTTATTTAACATTGGCCATACAAATATACAGTATTTAAAGGCAGCGTTAACAATTCTGGAGGTGGATTCACTAACGGTCGTACGATCCGAAAACTCCCTTACCGTTCCCTTACGTCTCAACGCTGGTACAGTATTCACAAAGCGTCGTAGCGGCCATCTTTGATCGTAGGAAGCCCCTTTCGCAAAGGGTGGTCCAGACCACCCTTACATGAATTTGACCCGGATATAGGTACTGTACACAAATATCGATAACACAACCCGCGACCATAACAAATTCGTCTGCAGTATAGCTCTTTATGACACACTAAGTCATTATTGAGGCAATAATAGCGCAATATGATTGTTAACTTGTGTTTACAACACCATTAAGGCATTTAATACAAAGTATGCATATATTTGTATCCTTAATGTCTTATGACAGGCCGAATTAAGCTATAAATAGCCAACATATGCCAGCCTAGACCTAGTCAAGGTTAATTGATGCACAAATTCATGTGCTGCGACAACACGTAGCCTACCATTAGTAGATTTTAACCCTCATTTATTGCGGAAATGTTTTATTCCAACTCCCCATCACCTCTGAGTTAGATTAGGGTAGCCTATTCCTCAACAAATTTGAAAGTATCACAGGAACAAAATGATGAAAAGAATTACCCTAGGCCTAGCCTAAAAAATGAATAAATAATAAACGCTGTGTGAATAATTTTGTTTAGCCTAGCCTAGGCTATAACCTAGGTTTATTTTGAAAAAGTTAGGGCTATTTAGGCTAGACAAGTTAGACCTATGTATGGTATTTTGGTTAGGCTAGCAATGCCTAGCTGGGTTAGATTAGGGTAGCCTATTTCCTCAACAAATTTGAAAGTATCACAGGAAAAAAATTATGAAAAGAATTACCCTAGGCATAGCCTAAACAAAAAATAGTAGGCTAGCCTATATGGTGTTGTGAATATTTTTGTTAACCTTAGCCTAGCCTAGGATATAACCTAGGTTTATTTTGAAAAAGTTAGGGCTATTTAGGCTAGAAAAGTTAGGCCTACGTATGGTATTTTGGTTAGGCTAGCAATGCAAAGTACAAAGTACAAAGGAGTACAAAGGAAATCAAGCAACAACAGATCTAGTGACCATTCTAGGCTGCTTGTCCTCCAAAACACTGAGGATCAAGTGTCCAAACAGTGGTTTAGAGTGGGTAAGGGAACATTGGAAAGGGAACTACTGCCCTGCCACTAACGTGGCAGGACTAGGAAGTTAGTAGGGGACATATGGGTTAGTAACTGAGGGGAGGATAAAGTTATTCATTTACAAACGCAGTCAGTCGTGGGTTTGATGCGAGATATTTGTCTAGGCGGAATTTAAATGAATCAACGGTGCTGCAGTCTATAACGTCTCGGGGAAGCCCATTCCACAAGTTGACAACTCGATTGAAGAAGAAATTCTTAGATTCGTGCGAGTTAAAAGATTTACCAATAATTTTGCAACCGTTTCCCCGGGTGTAATTAGATTGGTCGATAGTGAAGTACTTACTACAGTTCATATTGTCGATGCCTTTGATGATTTTGAACACTTGAATTAAGTCGCCTCTTAATCTGCGCTGGGTTAAAGGAAATAGATTTAATTCTCTAAGACGCTCTTCGTATGGTTTGTTCTTTAGGCTAGGTATCATTTTGGTAACTCTACGTTGAACTCGTTCTAGCTTGTTTATATCTTTTTGGTAATAAGGGCACCAGGATTGAACGCAGTATTCCAGAAGAGGGCGGACTAAGGAATTGTAAAGGGTTAGGATAACTTCTTTGGATTTATGCTCAAATGACCTGCCTATAAAGCCAATTATTTTGTTTGCCTTCTTAACAACTTCTGAACATTGTTGACTCGGTTTTAGGTTACTCGATATTGTTACTCCCAGATCAGTTTCTCTGTTTACATTCTTAAGCTGAGTGCCATTCATCGAATAGTTTGCTTTCTCATTTAGGTATCCGACATGTAGTACTTTACATTTATCCGCATTGAAACTCATTTGCCAAATTTGGGCCCAACATGACAATTTATCTAGATTGTGTTGCATATCGTCAACTTGTTCTTTTGAGAGTACGCTATTTGCAATTTTTGTATCGTCAGCAAATTTTGAGATTGTGCAGGTGAGACCCTCATCTATGTCGTTGATGTAAATTAGAAAGAGAATTGGTCCTAGTACCGATCCCTGGGGTACCCCGCTACTTACATTGGTCCATTTAGATGCCTTACCGTTTATGACTACCCTTTGCTTTCTGTTGCTGAGCCAATTTTCTATCCATTTCAACACACCGTCTTGTATTCCATGCGCTTTTAGTTTTAGCAGTAAACGTTTGTGGGGAACTTTGTCAAAGGCCTTTTGAAAATCAAGATATATAATATCTACAGCTTTACTCTCATCGTAGAGGTTGAGGATATCGTGGAAGAAGTCTAAGAGGTTTGTTAAACAGGAACGTTTTTTACGAAAGCCGTGTTGAGTATCTTTAAGTATGTTATTTTCCTCTAAGTGATTTACGAGTCTGTCTCTTATGACCGTTTCTAGCATTTTACATACAACTGAGGTTAAGCTAATTGGACGATAGTTACTGGGTAGGGATTTGCTGCCTTTTTTGAATATCGGTGTTACGTTGGCTAGCTTCCACTGATCAGGCATAGTTCCAGACTGCAAGGATTTATTGAATAGTAATGTCAGTGGTTTGGTGAGCTCATTCTTAGCTTCCTTTAGAACTCTAGGCGAGATTGTATCAGGTCCTGGCGTTTTATTTACCTTGAGTTTATCTAAACAATTCAATACCCGGTACTTCTCTCTCTGTAACGGTGATATTGCTTAGAACATCTGAATTATCAATCTGAATCGGCGATGGTGTAGGGATATCACTGAGGTCTTCTGTTGTAAAAACTGATGCAAAGAAGGTATTGAGGGCATTACTCATTTGTACTTCGTCTTTGGTGTATTCTCCTTTTTCATCGACTAACGGTCCAACAGTTGAAGTAACTACTTTTTTCTTTCTGATATAACTATAGAATTCTTTCGGGTTTGTTTTACTTTGATTCGCAATATGTAACTCTAAGGTCTTTTTACTTTGCTTAATTAACTTTTTGGCTTTGCGTCGTAGCTCTACAAATTTCACCCGTTCTTCGTCATTTTGTGAGGATTTTAATCTATCATTAGCAAATTTTTTAGCAAGCAGGCAGTTTGAAATATCTTTATTCCACCATTTGGGCTTATTATTATGGCCTGGACGCCGTATTTTCGATGGTATGCAGTCTTGCACTGCTTTTAGGTAAGTGGTTTCGAATAACTTCCAAGATGTATTTATGTCGTTATTGTTAATTAAAATGCTCCAGTCAGTTTCTTTAAACATAGCTCTAAGTTTATGGAAGTTTGCTTTCTTGAAATTAGGGACTTTTTCGATGCTACTATTTGGTTCGTTACTAGTAAACTTTAAAGTGAAAGTTATCGTACGATGATCGCTGTTACTGAATTCATCACCAACATTCAAATTCTCTATCAATTCTTCTTTTGTTGCAAGTACAATGTCAAGAACGTTATTACCACGGGTCGGCGTTCGAACAAATTGATAAAGCGAACTCTCTTGCAAGTTCGTATACAAGTCATGTCCGGAGTGTGAAGTAAGAGTATCGCCCCACTTGGTCACAGGTAAATTAAAGTCGCCAAAAATTACGGTATCTTGTGAGTTACTTACATCTGCAATTTGTTCGTAAATTTCTCGGTCAGTTTGCACTGATTGAGCTGGAGGTCTGTATATTAACGCAAGTATTATTTTTGTACCTTTATTATTCTTTATTAGCACAAAAGATGTGTCGACGTTCACAATTTGAGGTTTTGACACGTGGGTCGGGTTAAGACTTTCTTTGATATAAAATAAAACGCCACCTCCATTTTTATTTATTCGGCTGTTCTCAAACATTACATAACCGGGAAGTGAATACTCTGCTAAAAAGTCTCTATCTTCTGTATTGAGCCAAGATTCTGTTATGCCAATCACATCATAATTTTCTGTAAACACTAGTTCCTCTAAATCTGAAAATTTATTGCGTATGCTACGAGCGTTTGCATAGAAAACCTTTAAAGTTGCGGTTTTAGAACTCGCAGAACGTTCTTTCATCGAATTTTTGGTTCTGGTCGGATCTACATTTACATTCATGGCTGTCCTCGGTCCTCGGTCGTTATCCCTGACGGTTTTGAATTTGGGTCGTGTTGGTGGAGCTTTATCCAAATTCGCGGTTCTTGACGGATTAGTATTTAATTCCTTTGTAGGTTGCCGTCCTCGCTGTCTTCGGTCCTCCTTCCTGGTTGTCCTGTGCTGAGTCGATTTCTTCTCCGAAAATCCTTCACCGCATCGTTGAGAAGACGCCCAAAACGTGCTGCTCCCACCTGGTTCAGATGAACTCCATCGTCCGAAAACAAATAGTCATCGTAGTAGAAATTGTCCCAGGTGTCGACGAATCCCACGTTCTCCTTCCTGCAGAGGTTTGCTAGACAACGATTTGTGCTGGTGGCTATGTTGTAAAATCGGCTCTCTACACCGAGCCGGGGGACGATTCCTGAGACGATGATCCTTGATGACTTCTCCTTAAACGACTGATCAGCTGCTGGTACTTTAAAAGCAAATCTTCCGACCGGGTTCGCTGTACATCGTTGGATCCAACGTGCCTAGCTTGGTGTAGCCTAAGCATGGTAAAGTAGAAGCCTAGCAGGTTAAGATGGTGTTTGCAGGCGTACCGTCCTCATTGTTAACTAGCTGTTATTAGTCCCATGCTGGTAATATATTTGATGATGGCAATAAGTCATGGGTGGTTGAGGGGGACAAAGCCCCCCTCAACCTATCATTATTTCCCGTGGCCAACTATTGGATAATAGATTGAGGAGGCCTATGCTAGGCCTATTTTGAAAAGGTAGATATGCCTTAAGGTGTTGTGAATACAAAAATATTACCCTAGGCCTATTTTGAAAAATTAGGCCTAGGCTAAGTCTGGCATTTTGGCTTCGCTAGAACTGCCTGTGTAGGCAGACATAGTAAAGTCTGGCATTTTGGTTTGGCTCGCCCTGTCTAGGTGTAGACATGGTAAAGTAGAACAATATACTGTGGTTAAGGTATAAATAATACACTCCCAACTAGCCTAACATATGATTATCAATGATCAATCCGTCGAAAATCCTTTAACTTGGGCCACTAACAGGCTTCCCTGTAGCCTAGCTAGGCTAATTTCTTATCATCAATTCACAAGATACTCTATTCTTCTTCCTGCTGGCTGTGGTGGATCGAATTAGCCATGCTAAACAATGACAAGCTCATAAATTAAAGTATATTAGGTTCTTCTTGGCGCTTCGGTCATGTGGGTGACATATTGTTTATTTACAAAGGCCAAGCGCCTGATTGGTCAAGAGAAGCCTCGGTGAAAATAACCGAAAGGGAGCCGTAAGGGAGCTCAACGATGCGTTCGTGAATACACCTTCCGCACTCCCTTAGGAACGATCGTAGGTTGCTGTACGACATCGCACGCTACGACCGTTAGTGAATCTGGGTCCAGGCCCCTTGCACTCGAAGGGCAAGAAGAAGTTTATTTCCAAGATGGCAAAAATGAGTCTCCCTGCATTGAGGGACCTCTTCCCAGCTCCTTATCAAACCTTTGTTAAACTATCACCCAAGGTAGGTAGTTTCAAGGACTTGCACTCCTTTCTGCTCTATGAGGACGTTGTTCTGAAAAGTGGTCCCTTAGATCAAACCCACCTCTTTGCCCAAGGCAAGGATGTTGTCATCAGGGCACATTCTAATGAGCACTGCTTACAAATCATGGCTATAGAGGACCTGCTGGGTTTTGATGTGGCCCATAGTACTTCTCACGATGATCTCATCTCCATTGAAAGGGTAATATATGCCCCTTACTTGAAGACAAGACCTCCAGACCTTTTAACCAGGGCCTTCTCCAAATTTGGGGTGAATAAGGTATCTCAACTTGGTAGTTCGCCCATGTTTCTCCTGGTTTTTAATACAGACATACTTCCTGACAGGGTACACTATGGGGAGAGGCCCTTCAATGTTTCCTCTTATATCAGAAAGCCGAGGCGCTGCACTAGGTGCCAAGTTGCCAACGTTTCAACCACAGTGTGAATTTCTGTCGAAGCACTACAATCATCTGCTCCCACTGTGGGGGTCAACATGAGAGACTGGACTGTATGAGACCTATCTGCTGTGCCAATAGCAATGGTTCCCATGAAGCCAATAGTGTGACCTGCCCGGAGTATTTGAAGTCCAAGGAAATATTGAGAATTATCGATCAGGAGAAGATCAGCCCGATGCAGGCGAGGGCGAGGGTCATCGGTGGTGTGAGGTTAGTTGGTGGGCTTTCCTATGCTGGGGTAGCCAATTCTCAAAGGGACCTTCCGCTGAACCCACTCCTCGACCCGCCTCACGACACCCGACACATCTACCCGCCTCTGTACCAACGAGTTCGGGAGTCTCTACCAGCAACAGGTTCAGCCTGCTCTCAAGTGTGGGTTCAAATCTCCCTGCAGAACAGATTCTTGATGTCCATGTCCAGGGTTCTCAGACTCATTCTCGCGGCTCCCGGCAAGCTGTGAAGCGGAGGAGACGTAGGGGGCTCTCTTCAGATTCTGAGGAGGGCTTCAGTGGTTTCTCCCCGTCTGGCGAGCCTGATTGTAACTTCTCAAAATCCAGCAAATTGAGACTGGGACAACAGGCCTCAGGTACAGTGCCATTCAGCTTTAAATCACAGACTTTAGTACATAAATGCCAGGGATCTACTGATAAGGGTGTGAGCAATACCACACCCTTGCCTGTCCCTGCACGCCTTGATATGCCCTCTAATCCTGACGAAATCAGCGTCCTCGACACTATTCCTGATGGTGACTCTCCAGGAGAATGCCCTTTGCAACCCCCTGGCCCTGATGAACCTGTAGATAATCCTCTCCCCGACGATACAAGCAAATTAAAACCCAAGGATGGATCCTATATTTTGAATGTAGTTGAAAATAGAAATAATACCATTACTACAGAATGAGTTACAAAATAATTCAGTGGAACATTCAGGGACATTCTAAGAGGGAGGCACTGACAGAGTATGTCAGTGGTTACCAACCAGCTTGCATTGCCCTGAATGAAACTAACCATATTTTAGACATTTTAATGTTATTAAGTAGTCCTTTCTCATGATGATGCAGATCTCGGCACCATAATGGGTGCTGCTCTCTTGGTGAGGAGAAATATTTCTTACCAAGAATTTCCGGTTCAAACCAGATTGCAGGTGGCAGCTGCTAAGGTGCAGCTGCACAAATTGTTCACCATCTGCTGTATCTATATACCTCCTAATATGGTTGTGCCACCTACTGCCGGGGAGATAGTGAACCATATTTATTATTGGGAGACTTTAATGCTTGTAGTCTCATCTGGGGTGATGTCGTGGTTAACCGCAATGGTGCAATGTTGGAGAGAGTTTTGGATAGTCACCCATCTGTTGTTTTAAATACAGGCGAGATGACTCATTATTCTCTCCAACATAATTCTGAAACGGTGATAGATTTGTCCTTATGTTCACCTCTAGAAGCCTCGGATATAGGTTGGGAGGTTGATGGTGATTGTGCAATCAGCGATCACTATACCCAATAATTTTGTCTATGACATTAGGGGGGAACAAACCAGCCATTAGCCCAAGATGGGTCCTCCGCAGGGCCGATTGGGAAGGCTTCCGAAGGGACACTGATAAGGACTATGAGCACTATGGTGATGTGGACGATATGGTACAAGATCTGTTACTCACAGTTAATGTTGCTGCCAAAGGTTAATATTCCGAAATCATCTGGAACTTTGAGGTATACTCCTGTGCCTTTCTGGACTCCTTAGTGTACTAGGGTTAAGTTAGCTTGTAGGCATTCGTTTAACCGCTACAAGAACAACAAATCTCTAACGAACAAAATAGAGTTCAAACGTTGCAGAGCAGTGAGGAACAGGACATACAAGGAAGCCAAAAATTAATTCTGGATGGGTTACGTTAACCCCTTCAATTGTCACACTGCGCAGAGTACCGTCTGGCGAAAGATTTGTCAGATTGAGGGCAAACCGTATCCTTTTGCACCTGTTTTACACCATCATGGTGAAAAGATCTATGCCCCCAATGCGGTTGCTGATGTTTTGGCGGATACTTTTGAGTCTGCTTCGAAGGCTGACCATTACTCTGCTGAATTTCAGCGGTATAAGATACGGGAAGAAGGGAAGCATCTTACTTTTGACGACAATGAATGCTATGATTATAACAACGACTTCACTATGCGGGACCTGTTGGAAGCTGTTGCCCATCAGGCTAAGAATACAGCGCCGGGCAATGATGGCATCCATTATGAAATGGTACGACATTTACATCCCAAGTCCTTATCCTTCCTACTGTCCATTTATAATGTCATATGGACTACCCATATTTTCCCAACATCTTGGGATACATGCAATTGTTCTTGGGTTTCCCAAGCCGGGAAAGGATCATACCAACCCCCAGAATTACAGACCTATTGCGTTGACCAGTTCCCTCTGCAAGTTGGTCGAGAGGAATGGTGAATTCTAGGTTAATCTTCTTGCTGGATGATCATCTCTCCCCATTCCAGTGTGCTTTCCGGAAACACAGATCTTGTTTAGACCATATTTTATATTTAGATCACCATATTCGAGTGAGCTTTGAAAAGAAGCTCCATTTCACAGCGGTGTTCTTTGACCTTGCAAAGGCCTACGACACTACCTGGTGTCATGGTATTCTCACGACTCTTACAGCTGGGGTTTTGAGGCAATATCATGCACTTCATTAAAAACTTTCATTTGGATAGGACGTTCCAGGTTCAAATGCACGATGTCTGTTCTCAGCTGAAGGTACAGGAGGAGGGACTCCCCCAGGGCTTATAGGTGTTAATGATGTGAAGAGATACCTCTCTAAAGATGTATACTTCACCCTTTATGCTGATGACCTCAGCATATTTTACATGGGGAGGAAGATGGCTCATATAACACGCAAACTTCAGATGGCACTAAATGGGATTGAGAGATGGACAAAGTCAAATGGTTTTCAATTTTCCACTCATAAAACCTTTGCAGTCCACTTTTGTAGGCACAGAAAGCGTATCTGCCCGGATAGGGGGACTCTACATCTTCATGGTGAACCCATTCAGTTCAAAGATGAAGTTCGGTTCCTTGGTGTTATTTTGGATTGTCGTTTGTCATGGTTACCGCACATAAAAGTTCAAAAGGCCTGTTGCTATCGCTCAATGAATGTCGTCAAGCGTTTGGCTCATACGTCTTGGGGTGCTGACAGAAAGGTGCTACTACAACTACACAGCTTTCATCCAGGCGAAGCTTGATTTTGCTTGTCAAGCTTATGGCCTGGCCAAGCCAAAGGTACTTCAGATGCTTGATCCAGTACTTCATCTTGGCATTCGCCTTAGCATTGGTGCCTTCAAGTTGTCTAGGACTGGCAGTCTATGTGTGGAAGCTGGGGTCTGGCCATTGAAGTTCCGCAGGCAGTACCTCCTAATGAAACACTATCTAAAGTGCAAGCAACATCCTAACCATCCTATCTGCCGCACACTCTACTCAGCTGAGGGTCTTTTTCACGACCGCTCGGCATGGAAACCCTTTGGTTTGGTTGCAGCTAACCTCATTGGTGAAGTTCTGCCTAAGGGGATCGACGTTTGGGATTTTCCGGAGAGTCCAGCTCCTTGGAGCATTCCCCCCCATGAATCATGCAGGGAACTCAACAATATTGTGAAGGGTGAAACACCTGCGCCGGTCTTCAGGTCTTTGTTTTTTCAGCATGCTAGCAAGCATGCAGAGGACACAAAGGTGTACACAGATAGATCTAAGAGTGTAGATTTTACGGCATTTGCAGTGGAGACTGACGGGGTTACTTTTAGCCGACGCCTCTCTCCAATTGCCTTTATTTTTTCAGCAAAATTATCCGCTATCCTATGGGCACTCAAGATGATTGGAAACCTTGAGGGGAGCTCCTTTGTGATTTGCTCGGATTCTAGAAGCTCTCTCGATGCCCTTCAAGGGTAATTCCGTGGGAGCCCATTACTTACAGAGATAATGAATTGGCTGGTCACACTTGCATCTCGCCATAAACTGGTCTCTTTCTGTTGGACACCAGCGCATGTTGGAATCCATGGAAATAAAGCTGCAGATTCTGCAGCTAAGAATGCTGATATCTTTGATGATGACCTCCAGTTGCCCTACAATGATTATTTGACTCTCATTAAGTCTGATATGTTGTCTAAATGGTAGGCTGAGTGGACTGACAATGTCCTTGATAAGCTAAAAGAGATCAAAAACCATCTGTAGAACCTTGGCACAAAGCTTGTTCCAAAGTTCGTAGGGAGGAAACTGCTCTTGCTCGCCTCTGCATTGGCCACACTAGACTCACTCATGGTTATCTCATGGATAGGACAAACTAGCCGGAGTGTACAGATTGTGCTGTTCTCCTCACGGTTAAACATATCCTGATAGAATGTCCATCTTTTCAACGTCAAAGGGGTAGGTACTTTGGAAATATCCGCAGACCACTCAGCCTGAGAGCAATCTTGGCTGAGGGCTGTTCCTTTTTTGCAGACAGAATGTTTGCATTCTGCAAAGATGTTGGTATATTGGGGAAGATTTAGTAGTTTTATTTACAATCCATTGTCACCCTTTTTATATTTTAAATTTTTGTAATCCTATTCAGTATTTAGGTTTACAACACACCACATTTAAACAAAATATTGACACAGGGTAAGGCTGACGCCTCCCTCAGTGGGTTACCCCTTTCCTAAAAATCTCTCCATTTTTATCTCAACTCCTTACCTGTAAATAATATCTACCTTTCTTGAATGTTTTACGGCTCTTTCAGCTGCTTGGCATAGAGCCATGGTATTTTTTCTTTAAAAAAGAATTATACAGTATCATGATTACATTTGGGAATATAGTACATTGTAACAAAATATTAGTTTATTTATTTATTGATCTCTCTACCTATCTTGCTAAATGATATCAATGCTATCAGATCAAGAATTGTTTATGTACAGAACACAGAACCAACTATGCGCTAAGGACTTTTAGCTTAATGTAGATTACGTAAATAACTCTGTAAAAAGTGTATGTATATGTCTTTTTATGAAATAAAATTATGACTGACTGACTATCTTTATTCATCTAACCATCCACATCTCTTCCCCCCAAAAAACATACATGTACATATGCATACACACATGCTTATACATACAGTATATAAATACATATACACATGCACACACATACATACAACATACACATGCACACAGATGCATACTGTAATAGAAAGAGAGAGACAGACAGACACAGACATGATAGATAGGGAGGTGAACTTACTTATAAATACTGTAGTCTCCAGTTCCAAGCAAGCATGGTAGCATCCAAAATGCCCCAAGGCAGCCATTCAGGGCAAGAACAGACATTCCAGAGTTTGGAATTGGCAAATTAATGTCCTGTAGCTACCATGAAGCTGAAATGGACCAAATAGGATAAACAGCGGCCCAGACTTATGTCATACATACATATACAAATTTAAAGACCAAGTATTCCACACAAAACACGGTTCCGGTCTCACGTCCTAATGGCGGCGTTCCAGGCAGCCCTGTTAAGAGCTGCCTCACTTGTCAGGTTCTTTGATTTAAGATCATACAGTACTGTAAAATCTGATCCTACGTCTTTCTTGGTCCGCCCCTTGGTGCTGCCCCCTCCACATTCATGGACTTGCATCTTTTCACCCAGCTTTGTTCATCCATCCTCTCCACATGTCCAAGCCATCCAAGCCTGCTAGTACGCATCTCATCACTGATACTCTTGATACCTAACCTTCACCTTAGCTCTCCACATGTCCAAGCCATCCAAGCCTGCTAGTACGCATCTCATCACTGATACTCTTGATACCTAACCTTCACCTTAGCTCTCCACATGTCCAAGCCATCCAAGCCTGCTAGTACGCATCTCATCACTGATACTCTTGATACCTAACCTTCACCTTAGCTCTCCACATGTCCAAACCATCCAAGCCTGCTAGTACGCATCTCATCACTGATACTCTTGATACCTAACCGTCACCTTAGCTCTCCACATGTCCAAGCCATCCAAGCCTGCTAGTACGCATCTCATCACTGATACTCTTGATACCTAACCTTCACCTTAGCTCTCCACATGTCCAAGCCATCCAAGCCTGCTAGTACGCATCTCATCACTGATACTCTTGATACCTAACCTTCACCTTAGCTCTCCACATGTCCAAGCCATCCAAGCCTGCTAGTACGCATCTCATCACTGATACTCTTGATACCTAACCTTCACCTTAGCTCTCCACATGTCCAAGCCATCCAAGCCTGCTAGTACGCATCTCATCACTGATACTCTTGATACCTAACCTTCACCTTAGCTCTCCACATGTCCAAGCCATCCAAGCCTGCTAGTACGCATCTCATCACTGATACTCTTGATACCTAACCTTCACCTTAGCTCTCCACATGTCCAAGCCATCCAAGCCTGCTAGTACGCATCTCATCACTGATACTCTTGATACCTAACCTTCACCTTAGCTCTCCACATGTCCAAGCCATCCAAGCCTGCTAGTACGCATCTCATCACTGATACTCTTGATACCTAACCTTCACCTTAGCTCTCCACATGTCCAAACCATCCAAGCCTGCTAGTACGCATCTCATCACTGATACTCTTGATACCTAACCTTCACCTTAGCTCTCCACATGTCCAAGCCATCCAAGCCTGCTAGTACGCATCTCATCACTGATACTCTTGATACCTAACCTTCACCTTAGCTCTCCACATGTCCAAACCATCCAAGCCTGCTAGTACACATCTCATCACTGATACTCTTGATACCTAACCTTCTCCTTAGCTCTTCACTTGATATCCTATCTTGCAGTTTGGCACCACACATCCATCTCACCATTCTCATTTCATTGTGTTCCATTCTGTTGATATCATCCGCTTTGACAGGCCACGTTTCTGAAGCATTTGTCATTGCGCTTCTAATACATGAAGCATAAAACTTTCCCTTTAACCCTCTCAC